>OU015496.1:78459923-78637423 GCA_907164885.2 Dolomedes plantarius
TTTAAAATATTATTTGCATTAAAAAACGAAAGACGTTCGAAGATGTAAAATTTCTTTTTCTAATATGGAGTACGATTTTTAAAAAAAACTTTAAATCCAAGTTGGCAATCCTTGGACTCGTTTTCCCCTAAGGTTAACATTGAGGTGAGCGAATCCAATAGGGTTAGTACATAGCAGCATTTAGAGAGAGGGCTTTAAAATTCACCATAAATAAGTAGAAAAGAAAGCATATTGGACAGAAAAAAGAAAATAAATCTTCAAAAATGTTGTGCAAATTAGCAGTACGAAACTCTATTCTTGATTTTCAAAAGCCGATACGGCCTCTCCCCATGAGCCGAGCAACAAATCGCATTTAATGCAAGCAATATATCTGTAAAAATCCGGGCAGATACAGTTGTCATTTCTCTATAGAAAGCTGTGAAGGATGGATTGCCAACTGTATAACAGAAAAGGGTAGAGAAAACAAGGTGAAAAGGGAAAACCAGATGCAAGATAAAGCGCCAATATATCTGGTGAAATTCAAAGGGGAAAAAGTGAGTGCCTAAACAGCTGAATTAATACGAGTTAAAGACAGCAGTTCTACAATTTCAAATCGCATACAATTTTTACGTGGTTGAATAATACTATCTCTCAATGGAATACAGAGGTTGTAAGGTATTAATATTTGAAATAAATTCTTTTGATCATCAAACAGATTTCTTCCATTCAATATTTGGGTATTTAGTTCCTGATGGTTATGACATTTATTAGCGATTAGATGCAAGATAAAGCGACAATATACCTGATGAAATACAAAGGGAAAAAAGTGAGTGCCTTCATAGATGAATTAATACGAGGTAAAGACAGCAATTCTACAATTTAAGAAAGCTACAATTTTTACGTGTTTCAAAAATACTATATCTCAATGGAGTAAAGAGGTCGTAAGGTATTAATATTTGTGATAAATTATTTTTGTTCATCAAATTAAGTTCTTCCATTCCCTCTTCGGGTATTAAGTTTCTGATGCCTATGACATTTATTACCTTTTGGCGATTGTTATCCAAAAAGTTTGTTATCCGACAGCCAAAAAAACTGCCAATATTTAATTAAATTTATATTTATTGAATTTTGTGATACAATTTATACCTTTCCTGAATTAACTAATAAATGCAAAGTCAACTAATACAGAGGCTGTTCGCACATTTTTTAAGCGATTTTGGTAAGCGGTAATAAAAATTTGTTTGCTGCAAAAGAAATAATTGCAATTGTACTATGTTTTTAAAAGTCAAAATTATCGTCTGCGGCTTGAAAGTTTTGTTTTTATTCAAAATGACGTTTTTTACAAAGCAGTGGTTCGAAGGCTACTTTTATGCTCTTTCTGAAGAGAAATATGCATACTCCGTTATCTAAAAACGATGTCAGAGTCATGGTTTTGTGATATCTAAAGCGTCGATAGGTAATATCGTCAACAAGAAAGGGAAAAAAACGTCAAATTGGAGCCTCAAGTGGGACAAAAATTCCAAACAAGTATCCAAGGAAAAAACGGACATCTTCGACTATTGCAAAGGTACGTTGTTTAATGTTAAAAGAAAATCCCCCTAGTCAAAGGACAGTTGCAAAATCACTAAAATGCTCGGTGTCCACTGTAAACAAAATGATAAACGTTGATTTAAATCTTAAGAAAGCGAAAATACGCAATGTGCATCGTCTTCTTCCAAATCATATCGCTGAACGCAGGACACGCTGCAGAATTCTATATGAGAAACACTTATCCAAAGAAAAATGGAAAACAATTGTCACAATAGATGAATCATGGGTGTATTTAAATGATTGCAACAAAAAAAGAGCCATTTATTATCATAAAAGGGGAGAAAAAAATTTAAGTACATGGTTCAAAGAATCGAAAGAAAGTTTTTCTAAGGGATTCATGATTGTTGCTGGTTTTTCTTATAATGGCAAGTTAAAAATAAAGAGAGTGGAAAAAATGTCAAGATTAACTCCAAATACTATCAGGAACATATTTTATCGCCAATTTTTCTGAATGAAATACCATCGCTTTACCCACAGTGCCACCAATCTGTGAGACTCCATCAGGACAAAGCTAGCAGTCACACATCAAAATCTACTCTAAATTTCCTAAAAGAAATGGAACAAAAAACTGGTATCAAGGCCATACCCTTCACTGATATCCCTACTAAATCTCCCGATGTATCACCTATGGATTTTTGTGCTTTCGGAATTTTAAAATCTGCATTATCCAAACGTCGTCCCAAAACCCTTACAGGACTCTGGAAAGCTGTTCAGGAGGAATGGGATAGAATACCTCTTCTAACACTTCAAATGGCATTATTATCCTGGAAATTGCGGAGTCGAAAGATAGTTCAGAATAAGGGATGTCAAATAGAACATTTAAAACACAAGAATTTTATGTAATTTAGTTTTGTGAATACAATATACATCGTCTAAAAAATGTGTGAACAGCCTCTGTAAATGCAATAATTTTGCCCCCGCTTACACAAAGCGGCCCCCGAGCAAAAATAATTGCCCTCCCCTGACATATCATAAACTTTTCTTGCATTTTTACAAAATATTATTTTTATTAAGTTCTATTACAGAATTTGCTTTTACGGTTTGAAATTGTGATAAAATTTGAAGCAGAGACAGTAAGAAAGGAATGACAAAATTATTCCTGAGTTCAACATATGTATGTTTTAAAAAAGAGTGTCTAAAGCTGGGGTACACATGTAAATTTATAGGGTGGCCCGAGTTGTTCCGATGAGAAAATTACCAATATGACCTGGAAGAGAAACATGGCGCGAAAAATTTTCCTTTGTTTACTGGAAAATTACCCAGACTGTTATTTCTTTTCGGAGGACATACATAATTATATTTTAAAACTGTCTTGTTGTATCTAATTAAAAATAAGGACTCTGTAGGCAAAAATTAGCTCCTGGATCTCACTTTAAAACTCCAACTGAACTAATATAAAGCAGGAAGTTGTTTTCAACCAACCAAACACATACCCCACTCACTAAAAAGTTTTCAGGATAGAAATCTTCCAATCCAATAATACAGTGAAAATTTTAATTACAAACATTTGTGCTACGGCCTATTTTCAATTTTTTATTCAAACAATTCTCGAAGGAAATATTTAACATTTACGTACAAACTTTTTATGCAAGACCGTTCGTTATCTACCATTTATCTGATCACAGCGTTTTTCAAGCGATATTATTAAATGCAACAGGGGTAGTGCTAAATTACATTTGCATATATATACTATATACTCGTACAGTCAATAAATTCGGGGACTTTATTTACTACAACAACGAATACACTTACAAAGTCTTCTGAACACAATCACCTTCAAAATAATGCCCTTCCGCACTATACACTTCTGCCAGCGTTGATACAGCTTCTGGAAAGAGTCCTGGAAACCGTTGCGTGAGAGCTGTCGTAAAGCGGTTGTCGCTGTTGCCATCACTTCTTCGGCATTTGCAAACCGCTTGCCCTTGATGCGATCTTTCAGTTTCGGGAACAGGTAAATATCGCAAGGAGCGAGGTCTGGGGAATACGGGGGATGGGGCAGAACTGTGGTGCCGTGTTTAGCAAGGGCTTGTTGCACCATCAATGATCGGTGCGCCGGGACATTGTCATGCAACAACATCCACATGTTGAACTTCCAAACGTGTGGACGTTTAGCACGGATTGCCTCCCGGAGACGACGAAAAACATGTACATACCATTTGTTGACGATGTTACCTTGTGCTTCGCGCAGCTTGTCCTTTCTGGACCTTGCGCCAATAAACTTCAACCAACCAAACAATTACTGCTCCTACCCATTGGATATTCGCCTCCGTTTGTGGGGTCACTGGCCACCCACTTCGTGGATCATCTGCAACAGCATCTCTCCCATTTTTAAACAAGCTGTACCATTTGAAAACTTTCGATCTACACGTAGCTTCGTCTCGATACGCTTTTTGCAGTAACTGTAACGTTTCTGCAGTGGTTTTTCCTAATTTGTAGCAGAATTTAATGTTGAAACGTTGCTCCAAAAAGGACATTTTGCTACATCGACATCATAGGATGACAGTCTTCAGCTAAATGGTCAGCTGCGCGCCTTAGTAATTGTGCAAAGTGTCATGTGACGTCTCATGCGTACGCAGATAACCAGACATGCAAACCACATCGTTATTTTGGTTCCCCCCACACACCGGGTATGAGGGGGGGAGGGTAGTCCCCGAACTTATTGACTATATATATATATATATATATATATATATATATATATACAGTGTGTCCAAAAAATAATAGTGGGGTTTCAAATGGTTATGACTATTCAACAAATCAGGTTGCAGACGTCATATGTTAAATGAAAGAGAAACACTCAAAGTTTATGTGTGCGAAATCTTCCGTGCAGACTCCAAAAGACTTCGGGACTAGCCACGAAAAATTCCGGAGAATTCCAGTTTACAGTTAAACGGAGCTTCTCCACATTTTGCCCCAAACGTGCGGAAATTAGTTTCTTATCTGCTGAATAGGTAAAAAACTTGAAGATTATATATATATGTATATATATATATATATATATATATATATATACAATATATATATATAATATTTATATGTATTTTTATATATAGATATAATATTAAATGTAACTTATCAGCTTTTTTAAAACAGACGACTTTTGATAGTTCCCGATAAAGGGTGAAAAAGGCAATCAGGTGGGAATCATTGTTTAATATTTTGTTGCATCGCGGTTTTGTTAGGAAATTTCGTACAGTCATCTTTGATTTAAGTTTTACAATGGCGAAAAAACTTTGCATTTTTTTATTTATCTAATCTTTCAAAGCGTAACATTCATGTTCTGATAAAGGACTAAATAAACACGATAAGGAATGTCAAGGAAGGATAGAAATTAAAAGTTATGAAAGGGAAATGAATATTTTTAGGTGCAAAATTTTCTATTATGTACTTAAATATCCTTCTTTTTGTAACTAATCCAACTGTCACGCGTGTTTATGGGTAAGGTGAATGCTTTAAACTAGAGGTGTGCAATTTTTTTTCGAACGTCAACCACTTTCTTTAAATTAAAAATCACTCCACCCTGATGAAAATTTTTCTTCTAGTTGCAAGTTTTTGAAAAAAATTAAGAAAATGCTAGCAAAAAATAGAAAAGAGAAATAAGCAAACTTTGACAAACTATTTCATTATTCAGTGAACTGTAGATTTTAGGTACATATATTTACTTTGAACAATAATAATAAAAAAGTCTTGCTTACCTTCTGCATTTGTTTTTGGCAAATCTCGTGTCACTAAAACTTTATATTAAAATATTAATATTTAATTGTATTTCATTTAGGTAAAAATTAGCAAAAATTAAAATAAAATCCTTATTTCAAAATTATTAGCGTATTTAAAGCATATTTTTAAATTAAATAATTCAAATGATATAAATTTACTTCAAACGACCCACTACCACTCCAAGATTTTTTTAGACTTCCCTGTGGGTCGTGACCTACACTTTGCGCACCACTGCTTTAAATAACTTTACCCCTCACCGCATTGCTTGCATTTTGTTGACAAGTTATAGTGTCCACAAGTGGGGGTTATCAAGCATGGCTCGGCCTTGTAAAGTGCCATCCTTTGTACTTAATGCTTGGCAAAAGATTTCCAGTTTACACGTACTTGGGAGATACATATTTACGAACATCTTGTATAAACAAACGTATTCACTACCAATTTCCGAACACAACAAAAAGCAGATTTTTGAAAGGAAGATTGTTGAAAGGAAAATTTCAACAACAAAAATTTGAACACCCATGGGTACTTGCTAACTTTTCATGGGTACTTGCTAACTCCCATGGGTGCATCTACCCATGGGAACCCATGGGATAAAAATGAACGTCACTCAGCAACTAAACTGCAAGAAACAAATTTTGTCGAACAAGAGTAGGCGTCACCTAATAGTATTAAAACGATAATACTCAAAAAAGAAATTTTAATAACGTTACTTTGCAGAGAATCACGTATTATTTCTACGAGATCATACAGATCGCTGCGCATTAATACAATATTATACTCCAAATTATTCATTAAAAAAAATAAACGTCAGTCAGCAACTAAACTGCAAGAAACAAATTTTGTCTAACAAGAGTAGGCTTCACCTAATAGTATTAAAACGATAATACTCAAAAAAGAAATTTTAATAACGTTACTTTGCAGAGAATCACGTATCATTTCTACGAGATCATACAGATCACTGCGCATTAATACAATGTTATACTCCAAATTATTCATTAAAAAAAATGAACGTCAGTCAACAACTAAACTGCAAGAAACAAATTTTGTCTAAGAAGAGTAGGCTTCACCTAATAGTATTAAAACGATAATACTCAAAAAGAAATTTTAATAACGTTACTTTCCAGAAAATCACGTATTATTTCTACGAGATCATACAGATCGCTGCGCATTAAAACAATGTTATACTTCAAATTATGAATAGTCAAACTACTTAAAGAAAGGAATGCACACACTCGGAAACTTTACCACAAAAGTAATGACATGCTTGGGGACAATCCTTTTGTGTTTGTCTCCTATTGTTCTCTCCGCCTGTAGGGTGCCAGTAAAACGACCATCTGCCAGAACTGAGATTCGAACCCCATCCTTCTAATATCGAGATCCTTATTATACTAACTGAACTATCCAATCGATATGAAGAACTATGATTCTTCGAATTTTATCCCCCCCCCCCCCAAGCTGATCTTTTAAATTCATTTCAAGTAATATTTATTTTACTTCCTTAGAACTATGAAAATATATCCAAGTCTCTCTGCACCCTTTCTGATAAATAAAAAGAGACGAAGTAAAACGATTAAAATAGGGAATGTGAGTGCTGATCACATACACTACAGTATTGAATTCGTGACATTTTGTTGCGTCTTTCGTGTCCTTTCGGGACCTACATCTTTGTAGCATATTGAGTGCGGAAAATGTGCTTATTAATTATTCATACTCCATCTCTCTACAATGCTTTATTCCGAAGCTATAACCATTTAACTGATTGTTTTGGAAAAATAATTAATTAAAAAACACTTCTTCAATACCCTAATAAAATCGAAACACGTTGGCTACAGGTTTCGAATTAATCAATAATTCATCGTAAGGTCGTGGAGCATTGGTGGGATTGTCGCAACTACGAATTCACTTATGAGAGGGCCAACGAAATTCTTTAATATAAAGAGGTGCGTGCGACAACAGAACATTCTAGAAAACAGCACAGGAGACAGCGTCGCCCGAAACCTGAAAGAGGGAAAGGAAGCAAATTTTATGGCCAGTGGACCCCACACGGGACACAACCGTTAACGAAGCTAACAAATAAACCAAGGAAATGCAGAAAAGGTTGAAAAATAAAGCCGAGAAGACGGAGTAATGCAAAGGGTTAAGAATAAAACGATAAAGACCAATTACATGAAAATATATCTCCATAGATAAGGTAACATAAACGTAACGGAACGTTTAATGTCCAAAAGATAGCGTAGACTTATAATTAACTAAAAGAGAGGAATTATTATAAATAGTAAAGTTTTCAAGAAAATCTGGTGCTAAAGCAAAGTTAGTACGATGAAGAATTTTTTTGCGTCCGAAATTTTAAAGTTATGTCCGCACCTCCCCAGGAGTGTTTTGGTATCACTGATTTAGTTAATTCTTGACTTTTAACGTACCCAGGATGCTTTTTTATGTGTGGATCTAGGCCACGTTTAACTTGACCATTATAGGATAATTTACAACCGCTGGAAGGTATGTAAAAATCCCACCACTTACGAAATCCAGGTATTGGAGTTTTCATGGGGGAAATTGTAGTTTATTTACAGTTTTAAACACAACTTTAAAGATGAAGTGAGGCAGGATTTCTCTTAATTTAGAACATTCGAGTGGGTAAAATGAGAGAACCACTAACCTATAAAAAATATTAGACTTTTTAAGGGTAAGAATATAGACTCTAAACCAAAAAGACTGAATTTTTTGACAGATTTGGCAATAATCGAAGAGTTACTTTCAACACTAAGAGAGTCTTCATGGAGTCAGAACATAAACGCATGGCGTGGTAAACAAGTACACCTGACCAATGAATAAGTTAAGTACCAATGAATAAGTTAAACGAGGAATATTACACCGAACCAAGATATATTTATACCAATGGCTGAATGGTAACAACAGTGACAGCTGAAGTACATCTAGGTATTGCAGAATCAGGTATCCAGATAAATTAATAGAACCGAAAACCGGGTTCCAAAGGTTGGGGAATCGGATATTCGAAAGCAGTAAATTTTGGGTTTAAAAACAATATTTTTAAGGGGATAAACAATTCTACCATGCTGCACAATTTTTCAAAATCTAGATATACGGAATCCTTTGCCTTAAGCGTATCCCCAGTATTAACTACTAGATCCTCTTCAACTATCTCAGAAGTCAATATCCGTCTGATGTCAAAGGACATGCCATTGAATGCAATTTACTTTAATTGATTAATTTCATATAAAGTTTTCAAAAGAAATTTTATTTATTGCAGCTATTCAGAGCCCAAAATTATATTGTATTATGCAATCTAGTCTTCGACGAATTTCCAATTTAGTGCTAACTGGAAATAAAAACATAAAACTTTCATAGACAAAAAAAAGTTAGCAAGAATTCAGTAGTTTGGGGTTTCAAAACTAATTTACTATAGTTTTTGATGGAAAATATGTCATTTGACTCTTTAACGTATTAACAGACTCGATTCGAAATTATTTTAAACATTAAAGTGGTTAAGCGATTATTTCATCGCCTGAACTACTGCAAATTCCTCTTAAAAATGATAAAAATTCATCGTCAAACATTGGGAATGATAATAATGATGATTTACAAGAAATTAGCCGACATAAGCAATCTGTAAGTGCTTCAGAAACATCCGTCAAGGTTATGCGTGACACAATGCAAAAGGCTGTTCAAAAACATTTAGAACCTTTTCCTCAGAGGAAAATAAGACTAATTTGGAAAAAACAGTAAGACAAGAAATGGCACAGTTTAAAGAGGATGGTTAAAAGGTGCTCGTGGCTATAAATTAAAGCTATGCTACAATTTCTTGTTAAATATTACACCATAAGTATTGAGTCAGGAAAGGCCTTTTTTTGCTTTAGGCCAAATTTCTACGAAAATACATTTAAGCATATGAGGCAAAAGCATGGATATGTTGCGTTTTCTGTTCTCTTACTTCCAAAAAGACTTTAATTAAAATAAATTATAAAGAAATATATTTTTTACTTACAAAAATAACCTAAAATTCTTTACATTATAAATAAATATATACTTTCATTAATATTTATGGAAAACGTTCTATGGTTCATGTAGTATTCAAATCTGGGTAATACCTCGGTACCCGGTTCTGGAAAAACTTGAGAACCGACACCTGGTTCTCAATTTTGGAGATTACTTTGAATAAATTGAGGTACATCGATTTCAAACATAAGTCAGAAGGCGTGTTAGAGAATAATAGGAATTTTTAAAACTCCTCAAACTGATATGCCTCTACATTATGCCAAGTGAACAACCCTTTTGATAATGTAAAGGTATCAACCTATTTATTGTCTCTGTCACTTACAGTATTCGTTCCTCTTTTAATAACTATTTAAGTAAAATATTAAAAATCTTTTTAAGATGTTTTTGCATAGGGCTCTTAAGCTTTCTTTTATCCTTATTGTTAGATAAAATGTTATGCATGAAAAACTGAAACACTCACCTTATGAACTATTTAATTAACACCCTTTTATTTTTATTGGGGGATATTACGAAGCTGTATGTCCCTGTTTGCCTTTTCCACAAGTTTTCAGTAAGTTGTACGCCTGATTTCAAAAGTGGGGTTTCAGCATTGTTTGAGAGCAGAGATTAATTGGGAAGGTATACAATGGCTGAGTGTGAGTCATACATAAGCCAAAATTTCGGTCACTTAATTTTATTACCAAGTGGCAAAACTACAGGGCATAATGCCATTTGAAAATGACAGCTTTCGATGGTGCAAAGAGCACATTGTATGTAGTTAGAGAAAATGAAGTCTGCAACATAAGTCAGAGAAATTTTCATGCACATCAAGACAAACGACCTCCTAGGCGGTGTCCGATTTGTATATGGTAAAATAAAACTTCGAGGAAATAGGCAGTTCTGAGAGGCTTCCATAGTCAATGGGAAGCGAGCATGATTCTGACTTGTTATGGAAGAAATATGATAAAGTTTCGACAGAAGCCCTAGGATGTTAAACTTCGTGAAATTGCATCAGATAAAAATTTGTTATTTTAAGGATATTTTTCAATCAAATTCGATAAGTTCCGCATTAGAATAACTGCTACTTTTCCAGAATTAACTTTCTTTAGATATGAAGAAATTTCATATCAAATGGGGTGTCTCCAGAATTACTTGAGGGCAGTCATACCGAATTTTACCTGTCTGAGAGGAAACTTCAAATCTTACATTATATTTACATGGACACAAAAATTGTTCATTAATCACTATTTACCTTTCACTGTCATTCAAATATGTATATTAACTTTAGAAAAACCCTGCTCCTAAAATTTAAAGATAATTTCTCTATTTGGGGTATTGGACTCCATAATGCAGGCATTGTCTAAATTATCCCATGTTATTTAAAAGAAACGCCAAAATAGGTCGGACAGCAAACGGAAAGAAATTTCAACGAAATTACTTGAGTGTTTTATGATGCCGAATACTCCACAAAAGCTTTTGGTTGAGTGATATAAAAGTCTGAGAGCAGCTTGAGTTTGTGACAAGCCAGGCTATCTCACTATCGGGCTGATAAAGACGCATCTTTTGAGTTTTGTTGTATTTTTCCGCGATACATTCTCACAACTTTAAAAAAAGTAAAATAAGATATGAAATAAATCAGTAACATGTAAGTAAAAAATAAGTTGTTCTAGATCAGGTACCTTTATTTTCGGGTATTGCATTTAATACATTTGAGTCTAAGTTTATTAAAAACTATATTTAGCTAATACCACAAAAAAACTAATGTTTTAAGTTGATCGTTGCAGTAGCGTGACTCTTTTGAATATATAATTCATAAAAGCACCCAAAATGAATGAATTTTTATAAAAGTATAAAAGGTATGGAAAAATTTGTAGAATTAACTATACTTTGATAGTAAAAATCATAACAACAAGATTACTTTAAATAAGTTAAAATTTAAAAATTAATAATTTCCTTCAAATAATAATTTTATAACGCTCTCAACATGAAGGGTTGAGAATGACAGGCTGTCAACATGAAGGGTTCGACGTTTCATATACCTGGTTTAAAATTGTGAAATTCACATTATGTAAACTTGCAGGAGCTCAAAAAATTTCATACTCTTTGAAAACTATTGCTGCGTATTCTCAAATAACACATTAATTCAAAATTCTAAATTTTTAAAGATTTCTTTTTACATAAAACTTGGCAATCACAAAGTTATGAAAACTGAAGTTATATTCCTGGCTTACCTTTCTGCCGGCTGATTCTAAACTATCCTCCTTCTTCGACGCAGTTTAAAAACGACTGCTAGATGGGGAGATAAGCAACTGAAAACTAGATCAAAGAATTTTCAGATAAAAATGTGAGCTCTAGCGTAAATTTCATTGCAATCTTTTTTATCGTGTTGTTGAAGTCAACGGTTTGTACATCGCACTGAAAACATAAATTTAAAAAACAAATTCCAAAATTTAGTATTTATTAGAATTTAAGACTCAACAAATGTTTTCTCAGGGAAAATATATTCCCAATTTAGTGTTTGAAAATCATTTTACATAGTTGTTTCCATTCATATTCGTGAGTAAAATAATTTATTCAATGGTACGGGATTAAAGATTTATTTTTTTTACAAAACCAAATGTTCTGGATTTCTCTCCTACATTGACAGACTTATTCAATTGTTGCATTTAGTACTTTTTCTTATACCACATAAATGTGAAATACGCCTTGGGTAAGACGGCCATAAATGAAATAAAAAAGATCTCTAAAGAAGCTTCGAGAAACCAGGGAAAAACTCGGAATATAAAGAATTTTTCTCTCTCCAAATGGACTCGAAACGATCTTTCGAAGCTTACTTTCATCGACCATTTTGAAGATATACGTCTTAAGCATCTTTGTTCTTGTGTAGTAGTCTATTCGGTATGCAAAAATATCTAATAAATTATTGCCTGAAACACTGGAGTATATAATAGAAAATAGAGATTATTTCTTCTTAGAGTTTCTACTTATTAAAGTGGGTATTTAATTTTTTAATTGAAAAAAATATTCGATAAAAGTTCTGAAAGAAAAAATTTCTTTATTGCTTGAGAGTTTAAAAATAATCCATGTATGTAATTCTTGTTCCTAATGCCCGCTGGCTGGAAGTTCCAGATTAGGTCCAAACAGACTTCGGGCTGAGTAGTGCGGCTCCGGTTCATAATAGCACCACAATGGTGGGAGTCCAACTTGGCTAGGTGCCACCACAATTTTGACTAAGCAGCTCCCAGGGGTGACATCTGTGGGGATCGTACATTCCCCACTCACTGACCTCATAGAAGGACTTTCTGGTCTACGGATTTAACATGGCCATATCCGGCCTAGACACGAAGGTATTTAGCGACGCTTCTCGGGATTCGATCCGAGCATCCTAATTACCGTAAGCCGACGGTCTACCGATAGGCAACCTCGTGCCCATATAGTTCTTAGTCTTTGAATAGGAAATACTCCTTTCACGGATTACACGAGAGAAATAGGTAAGGAAAAATTTCGTTAGTGTTTGCAATTTGAAGCAATTTGAATAGCAATTTGAAGATGACCCAAATCGCGTGTATGCTTAATCCATAACCTGCCACGGAAACTACAAAATTCGTGGCAAAAATAATTCTGAAAATAGGCGATCCCTAGGCTCAATCAACCGCAAATCTCTGTATTATATGTACTAGAACTTGATTGTATTCTGCTTTGAGACCTTTGGTGTGCATGTTGCTTGGAGAAACAATAGTATACAATTAGATTATTCAATCTTCAAATTCGTTTAAAAGAGACTTGAAATTATGTAACCGAAGAATTACTAAATTATGACAGTTTAGGTACTTTCAACTGTTTTAAAGTAATTAATCGAGCTTACGCTCAATATTTACGCAACATTAAGGAAGACTCGAACGTTTCCTTAGCTTCCTAGTTTTTTTTAATTCTTCTTCCATAATTTATAAAAATTATACGCTCTGGTTGAGGAAAGATATTTGAAAGCAAACAATAGATTTGCATTTTTTTTTAAATTTAATGTTAGCATATTTAAGAAAACAACTGCTGTATGCGCTTAAAGACTTCAGAACATCTGGATTTATGGATAGATCAAAGATTTTTCTCTTTGTAGAAATATTTTGTGTCTATATTTTGTTAATTTTCCCACATTGTATTGTGGTTAGCGCACCAAGTGTCTACTACAGAAGACTCGGTTCTAATAACGGATAAGGCATAAATATTCCTGTGATGCTCATTCATAGGAAGTAAACTAGTTCCTTTATTTAGTTCTCCTGTCATAAAGTTGTCAACATTTAGAAGTTTCTATGAGTTACTTATTTTGTTTTAAATTTTATTTTCGAATTTCCGAATTCATAAAATGTGTCTTTACATTTCCTCGTCAGTCACAGATTTAGGTTTCATCATAATTACCCTACCCTTTCTTCAGGACTATATAGATGTTGTACATGTCCTCTGGTTGAGCTTTAAAGAGGGCTTAGAAAAAAAAAATCCTTCACTACATTGTCAAAAGTATTCGAGGACCTCTTACCACGCAAATATGGTATATTTGTACAAGTGCAACAGATACTGAGCATTGTATATAAATACGATTTCCCTTCAAATTTTCAGACCTAGCTAACTGCGGAAAACAACATGCTACTTAGATAATCAGTCTTTCCTTGCGACTGAATAGGCCACAAAATGCACGCGACTGATGTCAGTAAGGCTGAATGAAAGGCTAATGGTGGTACCAGTCTAAAGCTTTTGCATTTTGGTAAGAGGTGCTTAGTGAGGATTCTAAAGAAAAAGCGATTCTGCAGCGAAATCGGCTTCCCGTGTATCCTTCCACAGGAACCATAATTTAGTCCTTTTAACAAAACGTAGGAAGCTGCGAGCCTCCGTTTACCGCGTTTTGTTGGCTGGATTCAAGCGTCTAATGATTAGACGCTTGACATATAGCATCATTGTGAATAGTGGTGAAAGTATTAAAAGTATAGCGTAGCTAGTGCTTGTTTGGGTTATTCGTAAAATATTTCAACCCCAAAATGGCTGCTAAAAAGCGTAAAGTTGATTCAGAGTACCGTGCTTTTAATGCTGAATGGACCTGAAAATATTTTTTACAGTTGTTAAAGATAAACCAGTGTGTCTCATCTGCAATGAAGCTGTAGCAGTCTTCAAAGAATATAACATTTCCCGTCATTTCACATCTAAGCATAAGAATTCCAATTACGAAGCAATGTCCGAATATGAAAGAAAACAAAATGTAGAAAGTCTTTGTAAAAACTTATCAGGCCAACAAAATTTTTTCAAGAAGGTAAACACTATCCAAGAAGCAGCTACACGTGCAAGTTACATTGTAGCATACAATATTGCTAAAAATAATAAAGCTCTCAGTGATGGGGAGTTCGTTAAACAATGCATGCTTCAAGTTTGTGATGTTTTATGTTCAGACAAGAAAAATAATTTTGAGACTGTAAGCTTATCTCGAAAAACGGTGACTTCTAGAATCGAAGCCATCGATAAAAATTTGACATCACAATTAGTCAAAGATTGGCCAGTTTAAATTTTGCTCCATAGCTATGGATGAAAGCACTGATATAAATGGTACTGCTCAATAAGTATTATTTATAAGACGTGTTGATGAGAACTTTTAAATTACCGAGGAACTGGTGTGCATGCATTCTTTAAAGGGAACTATAACGGGATGTGATATTTTTCGTGAATTTCAGGAAGAGCTTTTAACTTTGAAAGTGCCTATAACAAATATATGTAATATTACGACCGATGGAGCACCAAATATGACAAAAAAAATCTGGATTTCTTGGACTCTTTAATCAAAACTATCCCGGGAACAAAGTTGTTTTTCTACATTGTATTATACATCAAGATGCTCTGTGTAAATCTTCATTGAATATGAAACCCGTGCTTGATGCAGTCGTGAAGCTTATAAATACTATTCGATCTCGTGGGCTTACTCACAGGCAATTTCGAGATTTTCTTCAGTCCGTGCAATCTGAATACTCTAATGTACTGTATTACACGAAAGTAAGGTGGCTTAGTGCAGGATGTGTTTTCGAGCGGGTTTGGCAGATGAAAGACGACATTGTGTCGTTCTTCCATGAGAAACAGTGTTCTGCGAAGTGCGAAATGTTAGAAGATACAGAATGGCTTCCGGACTTTGCATTTTTCACAGATCTTCTTTGTCATATGAGCAACTTGAATGTCAAGATGCAAGGGAAAAATCAATTTATCGACGATATCTGGGCCCATCTCAAAGCTTTTAAACTAAAGCTTAATCTGTTTGCTGGGCAGCTAGCTAAGAACGAATTGTCTCATTTCTCGAGGTTAAATTCAATACCATCAGTAAATGAAGAGAAGCTTAACAATTATGAAGATGGCTTGAAAAATCTGCATTTTGAGTTCTAACGCAGATTTCAAGATTTCAGTGCCATTCAAACAGAATTGGATATTTTTACCATGCCTTTCAACGAAAATTGTGAAGCAGTGAGGTCAGATTTGCAGCTTGGATTAATTGAGTTGCAATCTAACAATCATCTCAAGCAGTTGTTTCTAAATATGCCAAAGTTAGAGTTTTGCAAATCATTATCGAAAGTAAGTTTCCCAAATTTAATATCTCACTCCCAGAAAATCAGTGCTATGTTTGCTTCATCTTATATATGTGAACAAGTGTTTTCAACTATGAACCTTAGAAAGAATTATTTCAGAAGTAGACTGACAGATGAGCATTTAGCCTCGTTCCTTAGAATCAGTACATCTCACTTCGAACCTCAATATAAGGAACTTTTAAAAATGAAATCGCAATTTCATTCATCTCATTAACATATTAAAATTGTAATTCTTGTATATTGTTTTTAAAATTTTAGAAAAATTTATTTTGGCCCGCCAAACTTTTTTTTTCGATTTTTGGCCCGCGACCGAAAAAGTTTGTCCATCCCTGGTCTAATCACGCAAATGAATGTCAGGACATGACTAAAATGGTGCTTAGCTCGTTGCCCGTGTACATCAAACTAGAAGATTGAATAGAATGATGATTCATCTTTAAAACTCTCAATGAAATGGACTCGCTAAGAAATAGTCGTTTTCCAGGAACGCCTTTGGCTCTATTGTATTGTGGAATTCAGAGAGGGAGTGTCTGTTGGGAAAAGTTATTTTTTGTTTGTAATGTCTTCAAATAGGAACTGAAAAAGCTACAAAGACATTGAAAATGTCGCACATTGTATACATCATGGCAAACTTCGGGACAACTCAGGACTCATTTAAATTGCTAAATTAATCGGAAATTTGCCGAATAGATGTCTAAAAATCATACAGAATTACTTTCTGTGTCGTTAATTATCAAAACACACAAGTAAAAAAATAAATTTCAAATTTTTGTTTAAGCAGACTATTGCTAATATGGGAAAAAATTCTGTTGGTGAAGAAATGCTTCTCATTTGTCTTTATTTCTGATATATTTATAAATTTTTGCCATCACATTTATTTAAATTACTCCCCTTATTCATTTATTTACAACCAACTTTAAATTTCCAATAAAGACTTATTTTCTTAATCTAGTAATAACGCGCCGCAGAACTACAACTCGTTGATTTATCCTTATAGTGTCATTTAAATCGAAAAAAATCGACAAACTTAATAAAGGAATTGGTCCTAAAAACTAACCAATTTTGCCCTTATATTTGCTGCGAAAAATAATTTTTTTACTTGCATCATGGGTAAAAATTTCAAATTTCCATAACTCAGACTAAGCGAATTATCAGAAAAAAATATAAATAAATCCTCAAGAAGCTCAGATTTCTCTACTTAAACACAGATTTTAAAGAACAGATGTTATTCTTATAAACTATTTTCAGAAGCAATAATTTTAAACTGCATATTAATCGGAGTTAGACTCTCTAACCGAAAAAGGCAATAAATCAAGCATGGAAAATTAATAGAATTACGATAAAGGCATCAAGATTTACCAAAATCAATACTACGCCACACATATTGAAACATGCATTTGTAAACGAATTTATAAAGCAAAATGAGCTTACCTGTCCTATTTTCAACTGTGTTGGATTTGAATTTCGTTGTTTACGGTAATAGAAAATTATGAGGCATCACCGTCTTGTCATGCAACTCCACTGCCAGCGATTCCTCCCCGCCGATGTGCTTCAGTGAATATAGAAACAATCTTAAGTTTTCTTGTGTTGAGAATCGCAGTTTTCCTCTAAAAGTGTGTAATCAATAAATTCTTTTGCTCCTAATCTCTTCAACAAAACATGTATTACTACTTTTGTGGAAAGAATATAGATAATGTTTTGTCCGAAGACGTTATTTCTTAGACGTATTTTCGCTCAGAGATGTCTTATAAAAGTATGAATACGCACCTCTTACATGAGAGCCTCTCAGCTCACAGACCCTTCAGATTTTGACAGCTATTACACTGGCATGTGCACTGTTATATTTTCGGATATCCTTTCCTCAAAGTTTCTCTTTCAGCTATTTTAAGATCTCTCGTAACTAAGATTTATAAAATATATTATGTTTTGCCATCAAATGGAAGTTCAAATGACCAACTTTCTTCATAAGAGGTTGTGTGTCCAAAAGATGAAAAAAAAGAAGTCTAGTACAATTCTTTGTTTGTTTTCTTTTATGAAGAAGGAATGTATTATCAAATGAAATAAATTATATAAGTTTTAGAATTACGGTAAAGGATTGATATATAGGCTGGTAAATAAATTTAAATTCCTGATATATCATCCTCTAAAAGTTCGAAGACTTGCAAATTTGTATACTTTGGGGGAATAAATATTGAGGATTTCTGGTGGAAAAAATAGAATGGTGAGATATATAAATTTTACAAAGATATCAACATAGTAAAATATATTAAAATCAGTCGCATGAAGTTTGCAGGACTCATATACCGAATGAATCTTTCTACAGTATCTGATAGAATTTTTACTTCCAAATCATATCGCACTAGACCTAGGGGAAGACCAAGACTCAAATGGTGCGACTGTGTAGGAGATTATTTTCAAGTCATCCGCTTAACAAAAATGGTTTAAAATCCTAGCCCAACAGAGAAGAACTTTATAAGGAAGGTCCTTACCCAGACTTGGCTGTCGTTCCAACTATGATGATGATGATGATACGACATTATATTTACTTATTTCAAGCTTATTGTTTTGTACCAGGGAGGGAACTTTAATAGTGGCAACACTGTTGTAGAGCCCCCACGGAGAAGACCAATGAAAACAGCTTATATCACACATACGTCACATATCTGCCTTACCACAGAGCGAATGAGCTCTCCCCAGAAGCATGACACGCCTGCACAGTGACAGGATGAACGCAGCCATGTTTTAGTTACCGGTCTATTGTACGAAATAATGTGTTGCATCGTTTTGATGGATGGAAAATGTTTGTGCGTACACTGTGGCTGATGTGCTTGCTCTCTGGGGCTGGGAAGTGCTCTACAGTCCCCCATATTCTCTGGACTTAAGTTTCTGTGACTTTGATCTCATCCGCAAGAAAATGGAACTGCTCGTTGGATTCCACCAGAGATTCTGAAGACTGTAGACTGCTCCATTCGAAGATCAACTGACCAGATGTTGCCAACGGCCTCCTGCAGCTTCCAGGACGTTGGCAACGGGTGCTAAACTTTACTGGTTACTACTTTGAATGGCTATAAAAGTTTCACCCCTGTATTTCTTCTGTAAAATTTGTACATACCTATTTTCCCCTATTAAAGTTCCATCTTATGTATATAAAATTCTACAATCGTGGTATGAGTTATAATGACCATCTGCCAGGAGCTGGTATCAAACCTCGCATCTCTGGACTTTGAAGGAACCGTTCTGAATCTTAATCACTCTGACCATGTGAGGCAATCTCATTTTACGAAGTACAGTGGATCCCCGTTGTAGCGAACCCGGTATATAACGAACTCATGGATATAACGAACGAAAAATTTGGTCCCGGCGTTTTCCTATTGTACTTAATTTAATTAGTATTGTGTCAGTTTAATGTAATTGATTTTAGTCTATTTAATTAATTAATGATCATTTTAATAGATTTTATCATTTTTTAATACATTATTACGGAATACACATTGTAACTAATAAGTTATACATTTTGTGAACTCTAGCATAATTTTAACGGTTCGGATATAGAGAACCGACGGATAAAGCGAAAAAAACCTTTGGTTCCTTGAAGTTCGTTATAACGGGGTTCGAATGTAAACTTCTCTGACTTTATCCTTGTCATCTTTTGCGATCCAGAGATCAAGATGTTTTCTTTAAGTGGGACTTTAATTATGGACACCCTGGGTTTTCCATAATTAAAGCCCCACTTTCAAAAGGCTTTCAAAAAAGAACCACTTCAAACTTGAACTGAATATACTGGAAGAAGGGGGAAACGATTTGGCATACTAAAAAAAAAGTTCCAAAGTGTTACAGCGCCATACATTTTGGAACTTTTTTTACTATGCCAAATCGTTTCCCCCTTCTTCCAGTATATTCAGTTCAAATTTGAAGTCATTATGACCAGTGATTCTTTCTTTGCAGCCTTTTGAAATTGGGACTTTAATTATGGACACCCTGTATATATGTGTTATGTATACATGTATATGTATATGTACGTATATATATATATATATATATATATATATATATATGGTGCCCGGTATAAAGGGCTTAAGTCAAAAAAAGTGACTTTTAGATATTTGTTAGTATTGATAAAAAAAATATTTTGACTTGTATAAAAGGCTTAAATCTATCAATGTTGTTTACAAAAGTACATTTAGGAGGTTCACGTTCATTAGGAGGTATACGTTAATTCTTAGAATTTAAGGAGTTAGAATCAGGTCTTGAAATGGATAAGAACTAAAATGAAAAGTTCCGGTTGAATTGTTTTTCGTGGATATATTTGATTCATCTGAAACCATAGTTCGGGATGGATCTGATTTTGGTTCTAAAGATTTTGATCGTTCCAGATATATATGCGACCGGAGCAGTTCATTTGCTCCCATAAAAAAATATATATATATAAATATATATATATATATATATATATATATATATATATATATATATATATATATATATATATATATATATTTATATTTATATATATATATATATAATTATATATATATATATATATTTATATGTATATATATATATATATATTTATATATATATATATATATATATATATATATATATATATATATATATATATATATATATATATATATGGATATATATATATGTATATATACATACATATATGTATGTATATATACATTTTTTTAATCGGAGTAAATTTTCAAGGAATGAAATTTTTTCGTTCCGAGCGGGATTCATTCAAAAGGAGCAAAATATCTATCTTCGGGATTCAATCCGCATAGGAACTTCATCCGAGAGATCACTTTTTTTGTTGTTCCGGTTCGGATAGAAATCATTTCACCCTTCCTATTTCTATTCGATTCGGAGTGATTTAAATAGGGGCGAAGAGGATTCATTTTTTCTGATGATATCTTGAAGTCTTGGTTAGGATACATTATTGATTCTCCTCCTTATGACCATATTTGTTATTACTCCATAATTGTATTGATAATATTTCTCCACAAAAAACATAGTAAAGTTCTCTGTAATTTTTTTAAGTTGAAGTACAAGGAAGAGTTATAAAGTTAAAACGAATTTTTAAAATTCTGCATAATGCATAATTCGGGTAGTCCCGTGTTGGTTTTTTGGTTAATACACTTGGGATACTACATGAAAGAGTATAATTTTTTAAAAGTAGCCCTTTCCCCGGAATCTTGGTCCATCATTTATTAACATATGGATGTAGGGTTGGGAGCTTAGATCTTACAGTCAAAATTGTTTTACATGTTTCACTTTTACAATCGTTGAAAACGCCACATCTGCTAGGTATCGCCCTTTTGATGTGTTGTGTTGTTGTTGTTGTTTATGCCCCTTGACCGACAGCAACATCAGATTAAGGCCATTGTAGGTTATTTGGCTGAGTGATGCAGCTCCGGTATTAAGTTAGCACCACAAGGATTGGAGTCCGACTTGGTTAACGGACCGGTCCCGTAATTTTGAACCGAGTCAAGTGACGAGACCGGAACACTTGACCCCTCGCCTTCAGAGGCAAATTTTGAGAACTTGGGGGATATTGCAGCCACGACAGATTTTACGTGCACTATCCGCCATTAGCATATACGGTGGTGGATTTTGTCAACGACGACCATCGAACCAGAGACATTCAGATCACTGGCCCACTGCTCTTGCCAACTGGGCCACCTCGGCCCGCACTTTTGATGTTTTAAGAAGTAACATGTGGGGATATATTTTACGATTAGAGTTAGAGAAGATGCAAATAAGATAACAAAACGCTTAGAAGCCAAATTTTTCAGCCAAGTCCGTATCATTCACCCTCCCTAAGCAAATTTTGATGTCCGTCCCTACTGTGCGTTCATTTTTCGAAAATTTTACAACGAGAAGATACAGCATCATTAGAGAAGGTTATATAAGTAATGCAACAAGAAAAATATTTCTTTTTAGCATTATTTTCTCAACGTTTCAGAAAACTTTATTTTAGAGGTCTATATTTTACATTCCTTTTCCATCCAATTTTATTTCTCTATAGTGCTGTTGTTGTTTCTAATGCCCTCTAGCCTGAATTTATTCCAGACCAGCTCCATATAGGCTTGCTGCCAGAGGGGTGCTACTTAGTTATATATAATAGCACCACAAGGGTCGGAGTCCGATTTAGCCAGGTGCCAACGCAAATTTGACCGAGCACTCCCAGGTGCGGCATCTGGGGGGATCGTACCCTCTCCCACCCTCTTTGACCTTATAGAGGTACTTTCCGATCTACTGATTTAACGTGCCTATAACCGTGCTAGACACGGAGGTATTTGATGGCGCTTGTCAGGATTCGATTCGAGCATTCTCAGCATTGAAAGCCGACGGCTCCCAGTTTAAATGATAAAATCTGAGGATTTGCCTGAAACTCATTCAGGCAAAGGAATTTCAAGTAAAGGAATGTTCAGTTGATAAGAAATTTCTCTAATAGGACTTTCAATCATCGAAAATTTCTTCAACGTTCGCGTGTAAAAACAAGAGTTCACGCGGTACTGGTCAACAATGTGTTAAGGTTTGACTGAAAGCCAGTTTTTGTACGAAAATTGTTCAAAATGGACATTTTTTTCTACCTATGATTAAGTAAAAATAATGAATTATATTTTTTTCCTTTTCCTGCTAGCACTGAAAAGCTTATTTAATAGACAAAATTGTCATATATTGATACGGTAGGATCGAATGGCATATGCCTTATAAGAACTGAATACGGGAAAATAATAAAAAACAATAACCTTTTTTATTTCAAAGATTCCTTTCTTTCAGATTGGCAACAGACAATTAAAAGTGAAATAATAAAAATTTTGGCCAACAATTTGATGGTCAAAATTTTGACCATCAAATTGAATCGCCATTTAAATGTAATCGCCTAGAAATGTAATCGCCAAATTGCCAATACCCACATGCAGGTCACTGTGACCACCGAGAGAGACTCCTGCCGAAACCATGATTCCATCACCTCTGTAACTGTGTCTTTCAGCAATGTTGGATTGGTTGTATCTGGTGCCTTGTTTCCTCCAGATCAACAGACACTCTGAATCACTCTTTAGTGTGAACTTGGACTCATCTGTGAAGAGAACAGAAGCCCATTTCTGTGTTACATAGAGACCACAATTGTGAAGGCGTCTTTTCACCGTAGTAGCTTAAGATAGTTTTCTTAAAGTTCGATACTATCATTCATATACAATGAAATTTGTTGTTACTTCCTCTATTTTAATGATGAGCTTTGAAAAACATGTTGTACCTTAACTTTTGAAGGGCAATGCATTTTTTTAAAAATGTGAATGACATATTTCACAATATGTTGCATTTTAGAAGGATAAGAATTTTTCGGAAAAGTCATATAAAATATAAAAATAAGTCTTAAGATTATACACTATTTTTGTACCCGCATTAACAACATCGCTGTTGTAACCTTTTTATCTATGTCATAAAACAAGTTTATACTTCGGAGAAACAAAAACGAAGCGAGCATTGGACCTTGGAGTACTGTATGGAAAGCCTTTTTTTTAATTCTAATTTCCTTTTTGCGTAAATTGAAGAAAAACCAATTGTGTAAGACAGGGGTGTCCAACCTTTTAGCTTCCTTGGGTCACATTGAAAGAAGACGAATTGTTTTGGGCCACACAAAAATATACCTAACATTAAAAATAGTTGATGAGTAGTTTTCTCTTTAACCAAAACTCTTCTTTATTTTTTATCATTGATTTCTAGTTTTAACTTTCTCCTAATTATGTAAACAAATATTATTAAACAGTTCTTTCAGCAATTAATAAAGTAGGTTTATTAAATGCTGTCAATTTTAGCCTTCAACATCAATACCAAATGTCAGGTACCCGATGCTGGTTCGAACAAAAATACAATGTCCAACAATTGACACTAACATTCAACTGTTGTGGGAAAAAAAATCATGACAACATAATCATAAATTTTTTTAGGTATGTGGCTTGTTGTTAGTACATCCTCTTGAGCGTTTACCACTCTTAAACTTTTAACAATTAATGAAATTAAAATTTCCAAAATTTTTAAACTACTCATCTATATAAATAAAGTAACAGTGGAGTGTGTCGCCGTCACGTTTCCGGAGATCACTCATCCGGAGAACACATGGCAGACTGCGATTTTGGCGTCCATTTTGGTGTATTGTTTTTTCTCATCGATGTATTGTTTTTTCTCATGAAAGTACATAAATGTTACATATTTGGAAAGAGCTTTAAAAACTGATATTTTTTTATGTGTACACCTAATCTGTTACTTCAACAGTTTTAGAGTTATTTGGATTCTAATCTTGAGATAATCCGATCATACGATGTAAATAAAGCGTGATTATTCACAGCGTGATTCTCACTAAAAAATGAACCACTGAGAAATGAAAAATATAACCATGCGGTGACGTCAAACTTCAAAAGAGATAAAGTTTGACGTCACCGCATGGGTATATTTTTCATTTATCTCTTGATATATTACGCTAACGTGAGTGACACTGGAATTGACGTTTATGTATAATGAAGAATGGCAACTGCTACGGCAATTTTATTTTGCTTTCGCACATTGTTGGCCAATAAATGGACAAAAATCATTAAAAAATTAATTTTAAAAAAACTAATTGAGCCCCAATTTCGTTTTTGCTGCGTTGCGTTTCTCGGGTCTGTAGCGGCATAAAATGTAAATAATTGACTTAAAATTGTCTCTCAAATATTTTTTTATAATTTTTAAATGTTACTTTTGTAATTATTGTTAAAAATAATTGTGTGGAAACAGTTAGATACATAGTTTCTCTTTAGAATGCAGTTGAGTTGAAAAATAAAATGGTTTGGTGTTGATAAGTTCTTCTATTAGTTTTTCTTTAGTTAAATACTGTTAAATTAGTAAGTTCTTCTGACGCTGTCTCAACTAGGAGGCAACAGGTTCTAAACATTAACTGATCCGAAATTGGTTCCGGTAGGTGAAACAGTCTCGGATTCTATAGCGGACAAACAAACAGACGAGCTCTTTTATATACAAATATATAAAACAGTTCCTTGACTAACTGACAGATAACGCACAGACCAAACCGCTGGACCTAAAGTGCTGAACGTGCTTTCATTTGAACACAATCAACACGAAATCGGTGGCCATCTTAAACTCGAAAGCGAAGTACATTCTCACCGATTCAAGTTTTGTGGAAAGTTTTACCCGCTAAGTGAGAAATATGAAATGGGTTTAACTCCCGAGAATTGGCCTGAGACTACCGATTTTCTTCTAGCTTGCGATAACGCCCTCATCGTCATTTCTGACGTTTCTCGATAGCGAATTCTTTTCGAAAGGCCTGAGACTAGGCCGTAGGCCCGTATATCCTTTCTTGAGAGGTTGTTGAATCATTAAACGGGAACATGTGACATAAGATTCTTTTTGTTCTCATTTCATAGTTCTATATCTATCTTCAGTTTTGTTTATACGTGGATTTCAGGTTTGATTTTAGATATTATATAGAATCATGTTTGAACTGTCCAAACAACAAATAATTCTTTAATTTTTATTTTCATTTTACCGATTTTTTTCCAAAACTGTTCATATTTCATGCATTTCTTTCTTTGCTGATTAGTTTAGTTTTTGGTTTTAGATAAATATTCTACTAAGATATTTTTGTATGAAGTTCACCATTTCTTTATTTTGTTGATTGCACGCTAAAATATTTAAAAAGTGCACATTCACATTTTCTTTATATAAATATTTATATTTAGAAAATTTTGGTTTTTATTGAGAGGTTTATTTGTCTTTCCACAATACCATATGCTCCGGAAGCCTGTTTAATATTTTAATTCTGCTTATCTTTTGACTAAACCGAATAGAGAATATCTTGCAACATAGACATGTGCAATTCTACCTAATACATGCACTCATATAATTTCAATGTGCAATGCATTATTATGTCACCAATAACAAATATTTCAGGTTGAATTTTTGTATTGCAGGAATATAGGCTAAAGTAGCCAACCAATTTATTTTCACATGAAAATTTTTCTTTTAGTAATGCAGGTATGCTCATATCATACCTGGTGGTGGTGGGTGTTAATACGAATCAAAAATTTTTCTTTTTGTGGTTTTTTTTGGGGGGGACTGCAAATTAATAGTGCCTCTTATGAAAATTCTCTCTCTCAATCAATCAATTCAAAGCCGTCTGTCTGGTGGACGAATGGCCCGAGCATAGCCGGACAAAGCCCGGCTAGTAATTTAATACATTAATACTTTGCGTCCTCCCCCCCCCCAAATTACAACAAAGCTGGATTAACATATTTTAATTTCGTAGAATAACAACATTTAAGCTTTTCCCAATCTCTAATTTTATCCTAAAATATTTTGTAATATCGTCGCCATTTTATTTAACAAATATTAAGATATCAAAATGAAAATACTTAAATTATTTCAACATACAAATATAATGATTAACCTCACTTCATAAAACAAAACAAATTCAATGATTTAGATATTATAAAATATTATGGTAAAAAATCCGATGATAAAAATGCTACACATAGAAGTAGTAGAAGACATTCTTGAAGCTTCTTTTGATTTTCTGCACAGTGTTCGGCGCACATGCAGAAATCATGAGGAAAAACAAAAATTCTCCAGAAATGGAAAAATCTTTAGAAATCTTGAAACTTGGAACACTTTCTTGAGGTATGACGAAAATCGTCTTTACCTCAAGAAGATCACAACACAGTAGCTTTCTTCTTTCATTGATGACGATGCTCCGAAATCGAAACGCAGGCGTGACAAGAATAGATTCCGCTGTGGAAGATTCCTTTTTAACTTGATCCAAAACGAAATTTGGTCCAAACGCCGAACTTGGTCCCTGATCCTGCCGGCTCATAAGATGACCCGAATGGTCATCTCCTGTTAACAAATACGTCGTGGCCGAAACAATAATAAGATTCGAATTCAAGAAATTTATTGCATCCAAAACATGACCTTACAGCACGGCGCCCCGCTCTCCTCTGCCGCCAGTGTTGACCAACCTCTACGAAGCGCCTCCCCCTAGCGCCATCTTGAAATCCCCTATTTTCCCCTAACAGCAACTTGAGATCACCCTAGACTAGGGTTGCCATACGTCCCGGTACACCGGGACATGTACCGGTTTCGAGGTCCGTATCCCGGTGTCCCGGTCCAAGATTCATTTGTCCCGGTCGATTTAAAATTTACGAATGAATATATATATTTTTTAAACATGTAAGTCAAAAATAACGAAATGTTCCCGAGCGAAGCTGGGTACGGGTCAGCTAGTATCTAGTATTGATACGCGCACGTGGCAACACCGACATTCGAAGCAACACCTCAGCCCTCTCTCATCCCCCTACACCAGTTATCATCCCGCGCTTTGCCAACGGACAACACTGATGTGACAGAAGCGCGTGTGCTCTGTAATTAGTCGCGATTAATCTACTCCAGTGACAATATCCGTTTGTTATTTGTTTAGAAGTTTAGATTGAGGAGTCTCGGTATTTTGATGTAAGTTTTTTATTATTGTCTATATAATAATTTTATATCAGTTTCTTTTCATATTACCGATTAATTTTGTATTTTAGTTATTTGTTTAAATTTTAATAATTTTAACAACCATGCCAAAACGAAAATGTCATTTTTCTGATGACTTCACAAAGGAGTGGTCATGTATGAAAAGAGGGAAAAATGAATACGAGGCATTTTGTACTATTTGCAATACTTATATATCCGTAAGTCATGGTGGCAAATCGAGCGTAAGCGACCACATAAAAATCAGGAAATCACAGTTCAAAATTAATATCGGCATCTTCATCAAAAAACATATCTTCCTGTCTTATTAAAGAAAATTCTCCAGAAGACATTTTAATATGTGCTGCAGAATTAACAGCTGCATACAAAACTGTTAAACACCATCAAACATTCAATTCCTTAGACTGCACAACAAAACTGAATTCCATTATGTATCCCGATTCTAAAATTGCAAAGAAACAATCGACGGGAAGAACAAAAGCAACTGTCATAGTTAAAAATATACTGGCACCTCATTCCATAAACTAATTCAACAGGAGATACAAAAAATTCCTTTTTATGGAATTTCTACTGATTCCACTAATCATACCTATATGAAGATGTTTCCAATACTGATCCATTATTTCTCGGAAAATGATGGCTTAAAAGTAAAACTCCTGGATTTACAAACCTTGCCCAATGGAACGTCGGATACAATAACAGCATTTTGTCTAGAGGCGCTAAAAAATTATTATATATCAGTAAAAGGCCTAGTGGCATTTGGGGCTGATAACACAAATACAAATTTCGGAGGAAGAGATAGGCGCGGCATAAATAATGTGTTTTATAAATTAAAAGAAACGCTGTCTGCAAATATAGAAGGAGTCGGTTGCCCTGGGCACATTATGCACAATACAGCTTCTACTGCCGCCGATGTCTTGTCAATAGATATAGAATCTGTAGTTTTAAAATTATATAAATTTTTTTCAATATATACTGTAAGAAATGAAAGACTTAAATATTTCTGTGAGTCTGCTGAGGTCAAGTATAATAATATCTTATCCCATTCAAGAAGTAGGTGGTTATCGCTCCTTCCAGCAATTGAAAAAATACTACGGTTGTGGGAGCCGTTGAATTTTCTTTGAAGAAAAAAAATCCACCTAAAGCGTTAATGGATTTTTTAAAAAATCCATTATCAGAACTTTACACCTTGTTTGTACACAGCCAAATGTTTTTGATTGAAAATCAAATTAAAAAGCTTGAAAATCTATCATAACTGTCATTGAAGTGAAAAATATTTTAGAGGACACAAAGAAACAACTAACGGAGAGATTACATAGTAAATACCTAGGTATTCAAGCAAGCCAAACATACAACAAATTGAAAAAACATAAGGAAATTACGATGACACAAGAAGAATTTGAAAAAGATGTAGAGAATTTTTTTAACATTGGAATTAATTATTTGGCAAAGTGGTCAGTTCCAATGGCGAAATATGATGTTTTTTCATGGATGCTTCTCCATGAAGTTCCAGAATGGGAACATGTTGAAAAAACTATTGCATATTTAAGTGAAATAGGTATATTGTTCACGGATTCAATTCACGAGGAAGTAATGTATATGAAGTCATTTATCGAAAATAAAACAAATGAAGAATGGATAACGAAAGATATGCATGATAAATGGTTATACTATTTCACAGACTGAAGAGACAGAAAGAAAAGCTAATCTACTGAAAATGTGCCAATACTTGTTCGCCATACCACCGCACAATGCGCATGTTGAACGTGTGTTCTCATTAATTAAAACTCAGTGGTCAGATGAGCGCAATTTGCTTTCTGTTGATACAGTGAAAAGCATAATTCAATGCATTTTAAATTATAAAATGTCTTGCATTGAATTCTATCATTATATAAAAGGGGAAAAAGATCTGCTCCAAAAAACGAAAACAACGGAAAAGTATAATTGGGCAAAAAAGAGCGATTGTAATGAAGTCACCGAAGTCAAGGAAGAGGGAGAGTGAAGGCAAGAAAAGAATAGAAGGTAAGGTTTTATTTGGTTTTATTAGATTGAATCGCCCATTAATTTATATTATATTATTTTAGATTTAGTACAGGCGCATCCACAAAAAAACATCAAATTTTTCCAGTCGAACTGAGTCTTCCAAAATGATTCACCATTTATCGAACCTTTTTGCTATTGGTATACTTATTATCAACCTCTTCTTTAATTGTTTTTTGTCTTTCAAATATTTTAAATTAATTTTTATAAGATTGTGCAATTTTTCATAACAAAGGTATGATTGTCGATAAAAGTTTTGTTGTTGTTGTGTTGTTGTTGTGTTGTTGTTTTTTTTTTTTTTGGGGGGGGGGTGTGAAGCGTAACGAGAAGGGAGGGGAGATTGTCCCGGTCTGCAGTCCGAGAATTATGGCAACCCTACCCTAGACCTTCCTGAAATAAATTCTGGTTCCAAATAGGCATCCTGTTTGAGAGATAAATTGAAATAAATAGAAAATACACACTTACATAATGAAATGGAGGTTTATTTACATTTGACATATGTATGAAACTTATAATCTAATAAAAAAACGCGTCTCGATTGTACAAAATATTAAAAAATGTTCCCCTCACAAAATGCCCCTAAAAAAATGTGGCATCTCTTCCAATTTTTTCGGCCTCAGACTCCATCGTGAACTATGATAGTTAGTCTACCTCTTTCTCCACGCTCCTCCGGCGTTAGCGATCTGCCTTTCGACAGACCCCCAGGACCCACCATGTGGAGGTGCCGGAAGTAACTTTAGAATGAAACTCTAAATATCTACTAACCGCAAAATTGCAGGCAACTTAATAACACACTACTTGCCACTCAATATAACTCAGGTTACGCAACTGTCAAGAACTCTTTATAATCAGCGTGCGGTGGGCCCCTCTATTGGATATTAAAAAATTCCTACAAACTCCGAGCCATGTTATGGCGCCATCTGTTTTCTGCGCCCTGAAACAGTTTATTCTTCCTATATAATTGGTCGCAACGTATTTCTGCATACACGACGTTGGCCTCATTCCAAATCACTCCCATTATTTCCAAATTTTTTTCTTTGCATTTAAAAGATATCTAAGATTATCTAGAAAATTAATTGTTAGATAAAAAGGTAACGGAGAAATATAACAAAAAAAATGTTAATATTTTCACTAAGTGAAAGAATTAATGAACTCTCGAGACCACTTCACAAAAAAAAAGGAAAAAAAGAAAACAAAAAGCTTGAAAAATTAATAATATAATGTTTTCACATTGTTGAATTTTATGAACTTACATATATTTTAAACAATTATCTTTATTATTTTAACTTCTTAAAAGTCTTTCCGATCATAAATTTCACAAAATTAAAGTATTGTACATTTAAGTTATTATTACATTAAAAGATGGCAGCACTATCAAATAAAAAATTCTTTTTTCGGAGTTTTGTTCTAGACTCTGTTAGAAATTTGTGAATTGTTATGAAAAGATTCAGGTTATTACTCTTATTTTAATGATGTCACTGAGTTTTTAAGCACCAGCCCACAGGATTTATAAAATTGAATTCCAATTATAAAGGAGGGCGCAAGATCGCATGATCTGATGTTTTTCTCTGCTCCCATTTCGCAGTGACATTAAAGGGTAAAATATATTTATCCTAAAATTTTAACCAAAGTTGTTCCACGCTTGTGGTAAATTTTTGACCGTTTTAAAAATTTCTTTCGCATGTAAAATTTTTGAAATTGTCGTTTTGAAAAGACCACACACACACACACACACACACACACACACACACACACATATATATATATATATATATATATATATATATATATATATATATATGATGCTATTCTAATTAACTCTTGCCAACATATTTGGAATAGTTACGGATGATGCCCCGTCGATGATAGGCAAAGAGGGGGACTTTTACGATTAATAGAAGAATATAGGGCAGTTGAAAATTCTAGTTTTATGCAGTACCATTGCATAATACACCAGGAAAATTCATGCGGAAAAGATTTAAAAATGGACCATGTTATGCAAATCGTCGTCAAAACGGTGAATTTTATAAAAACTCGAGGATTGAATCATCGCCAGTTTCAGGAATTTCTTAAAAGCTTGGGTGCTGAGTATGGCGATATCGTATACTTAACAGAATTATATATATATATATATATATATATATATATATATATATATATATATATATATATATATATATATATATATATATATATATATATATATATGTACAGTGGAATCTCGATCGATCGTTTTCGGAATCATCGTTTTCCCATTTGTGTCGTTTATTTCACCCAGTTCCGAAGATCATATTGCTTTGTTTGCTCCGGCATCCATCGTTTTCCCGCATTTATCGTTCAGTTCAGTCGGTTCCTTCAAAAACGATAGATCAAGATTCCACTGTATATATACACTGAAGTGCCACTGAATTAGGGATAGCAAAGCCTATGCAAATTGTGTAGCGCTGCGCATCATGTATGCGCAAGTGAGAGCGCTGTGGCAACAGCATATATAGCACGTACTGTGGTTGTTCTGAATTAGTTGTTGGAATTGCCAGTATGGGTAAACTGCCTGATTTAGACGCCTTCGATCGCGGAAAAATCGCAGGTGCGCGATGCATGGGCCATTCAATTTCCGAAATCGTCAGACAGCTAGGATTTTCGAGGTCGACAGTGTCAAGAGTATACCAAGAATACATGGATGGTGGAAAAAAACTAGCGATCGGGCAAACTGCAAAAGACAATTAGCTTTGACAGTGCGTGGTGAGAGTCGGCTCAGGCGTATTGTACGTAGCCAGCGAAGCCAAACATTAGCTCAAATTACCACCCAATTTAATGACGGTGCCAGTCGTACAGTCAGTAAACGGACTGTGCAACGCTCGCTTCACCGTATGGGTTTCGGGAGCCGTCGACCTACGAGAGTAGCATTGCTCTATATTCGCCATTGGGCTGCACGTCTTGCCTGGGCAAGAGAGCACAGAGACTGGAGTGTAGAGGACTGGAAACGAGTAGCATGGAGTGATGAGTCTCGATTTCGACTACTTAACGCCGACGGGAGGCTGAGAATATGGCGTCAGGCTCATAAAGCGATGGATCCTGCATGCCTGGCTGGAATTGTACAAGGGCATGGTGGCTCAATCATGGTCTGGGGTGTTTTTTCGTGGCACAGTTTGGGATCTTTGGTGCGTGTACCAACCTCCCTCAATGCAATTCGGTACGTAGAGTTGCTGGGTGATCACCTCCATCCGTTTATACTGTTCTGTTATCCGCACGGTAATGGAGTTTACCAGCAAGACAACTGTACCTCTCACAAGTCCCGGTTGGCTACTGGCTGGTAGGATGAGCATTCCTCTGACTTCTCTGTCATGAATTGGCCACCTAGAAGCCGAGACTTAAATCCTATTGAGCCTCTTTGGGATGTTTTGGAACAAGGCGTGAAAGGCCATCACACAGCACCAAAGAACCTTACTGAATTATGGACAGCTTTAGCCAATATTTGGCAAGCCATTCCCGTGGAACGTTTCCAGAAACTTGTTGAATCTATGCCTCGTAGTGTGGCAGCCGTTATCAAGGCCACGGGAGGCCCAACTCGTTACTAGGTAGATATCTCTAATTCAGTGGCACTTCAGTGTATATATTGTCACGTAGACGGATCGAGTGATTAACACAGAGAGCACAATTTAGATAAACGAGAATTTTATTCACAGCAAGCGAGTTAACATGCACCCAGCTGGAACCTTACTGACTTCCCATCATCTTGAGGGAAGCCTTTTTATACACTAAAGAACGTTCTAGAATTATTTAAAAGAGAATTATCATATTTGGTACTTTCCCGAAGCTTCGAGAAAGCGAACATAAATTAACTTAAAAAGAACATGAAATACTTTCGACAGCCCGTCTTGGGGCTCGTACCGACGAACTTTTGAACAAGCTTTGGAGCCCAGTGCTTTAGCCGTTCGGCCACACGGTCCCTCGAGAGCGGTTGTAAATATGACATTATCTCACCTTTAAAAGAACAGCGTCTCGCTGTTAGATGACTTCTTATTTTTTTCTGGAACGCGTTACTCGACCCGAATATTCCTCGTTCTGGTTAGCATCACTAAGCTTATCAGCATTCCCTGGTTCCTCCTGAAGAGTAGTTGGATTTCCTGTAAGGCTGTTTCTTGCACATCCGGATCATAGTAGGGTTTCATGCGTAACACATGCACAACATCTCGTGTTTTTCGTGTTTTTGACTTAGGATCAAAATCTTGAACTTCATAGGTAACGTCGGATAGCTGCCTTAATATTTGATATTGACCAAAATACCTTTTGAGGAGCTTTTCTGATAGGTCTACTTTACGAGCGGGGGTAAAAATCCATACGAGGGTTCCAGGCAAATATTTTACTATTCGGTGCTTTGAATCATAGATCTGACAATCTTTTTCTTCAGCTTCCAGTGTGCGTACTCGAGCTACCTGCCTTGATTCTTCTGCTTGGGTGATTACTCGATAGTGACAACCCGCCACTGTTCCATCAGGGCTATACAGGAATATAGTATCCAGTGTTGTTTCGGCTTCTCGACCACACACTAAGTAGAAAGGTGCGAATCCAGTGGTATCTTGTCGAGAGGTATTGTAAGCAAACGTGACAAATGGTAGTATTGTGTCCCAGTTTTTCTGTTCTATGTCCACATACATAGACAACATATCGGCTAAAGTTTTGTTAAGTCGGTCAGTCAGACCATTTTTTGAGGATGGATATGAAGTCGTTGTTCGGTGGACAACATTGCAGGTTCTGTCAAGTTCCGAAATTAGCTTCGACTGGAAGACTTGTCCTCTATCGGTGATGATAGTCCGTGGCGCCCCATGCTTCAAAATGATTTCTTCGACAATGAATTTTGCAACTTCGGGTGCTTCAGCAGTTGGCAGAGCTTTTGTTATGGCGTAACGAGTCAAATAATCGGTACATACGATGATCCATTTCTTACCAGCGTTAGATTTTGGGAATCTTCCTAATAAATCCATACCCACCCGCTGGAAAGGTACCTCTGCGGGAGGTACAGGAATTTGACGACCAGGCGGTTTTTGAGGAACGGATTTTCTTCTTTGACATTCTTTACAATGCATTACATAGCGGCGTACGCTTCGATAAAGCCTAGGCCAATAAAATCTCTTACGTATTCTATCATAGGTCTTCACAAATCCCAAGTGGCCGGCAGTTGGTTCGTCATGCAAATGTCGAAGAATATCCAGTCGAAAATGCTTAGGAATAACTGGTAACCATCTCTTTCCTGAAGGATCAAAATTTTTCTTGCACAGGATCCCGTCGATTATCTAGAGGTCTACTTTGCCAGACTTTTGTGGCTTCGTGGAAGACTCGGACTCAAAGTATTCAGAAAGCACAGAATCCTTACGTTTCTCAAGTGCTAAATCAATGCCGGGGCCAATGGCACTGATATCTACTGAAGTGGCATGGTCATCAATGGGGTTTCTGGAAAGGCTATCGGCATCATTGTGTATTTATCCACTTTTGTATACCATAGAAATGTCGTATTTTTGGAGTCTTAGAGCCCATCTTGCCAATTTCCCGGAAGGATCTTTTAAATTAGCTAACCAACACAACGCGTGATGGTCTGTCACAATTGTGAATGATTTTCCAAACAAATAAGGGCGGAACTTCATGATGACCCATACGACTGCAAGGCACTCTCTTTCGGTTGTTGAATAATTATACGTGTGAACACAAGGAAGATGTGAATGACATAGTAAGTGAGATAAGTGCTTCAGGACGGCATGTTAGCGAGACGGAGAAGTCAAAGCCGTCAAAGGACAACTTATCTGTTTGTAGCAACGGGCTAGATAAGTCCAATATTGAAACTAACATTATGTACGATAAATGTACGACTTCAGTCCGAGTGTGTGGTCAAACTGCTGCAGAAACTAGCGGAGAATCACAAAACTTAGAGACTCAATGTGATAAAATTCGTGCTGAAATAGAGGAGAAAACCGCTGCAATCGTTATGCTCGAGAGAGTGGTGAAATCAAAGGCTGTAGTGTATTATGTAACTAAAGAGTGCCCTACAAAGTTTTTCGTTGACCCTACAAACATTTTAGTTCTAAAGACTAGATCACGAGCTCAAAAGGCTCGCAATGAACGTGGAGAATTCGAGAGGAATTTTAGTAAGAGGAAAAAAAGAAAACTGTTTAACTGAAAAACAATGATTAGTGTGTTTTAGATTACTCAAGGGTCGAACTTTTATTCATTGGGTCATTAGCAATATTCTTAACAAGTAATGAGTGTTTTAGTAATATTTTTCATATGGTATATTTTTGTGTAATAAGTTGTACTGGTTACCGTTAAATTTGTTTTCTTTGATATACTTAATATTGATTACTCTGTGTTTTTTTTAATTATTCAAGATCTGATTTTTCTTATTCATTGTGTAGTGAGAATTCTAATACTACTTCTAGAACTAATACTAATGAGTGATTGATAATATTTTTTAAATAAGGCTTATTTTTTTGTTTTCGACCGTTCAAGGATAATATTTTGTTGAAGTTTCAATTTTGTGTATACGGTGTAGTGAATTATAGTGGTAATTGTGTTTAGCCTTTCTTGGTATACTTCATTAATATTGGTTAGAATTTAACTGTCTCTTTTTTGTCATTCAAAGGTTAATTTCATTATATTTTATCAATTCTTCAAAAAATTAGTGTTTTGGTAATATTTTTTTAGATAAGTTTAATTTTGTGTATACTGTGTGGTGATTTGAACTGATAATTGTTGTTTAGTTTTTCCTTGATATACCCAGTTAATAATGATTAGGCTCTAACTGTTTTTAATCATTTGATGGTTAATTACATTATTTTAGTCTCAATTCTTTGGAAAATGAATGTTTTAATATTTTTATATGTTTTATTTGAGTGTGCTTTTAACTTGTGTGTTATTTGTAGCCGTGAGGACAAGTCTCTTTTTCAGGATAGGCTGAGAATGTAGTATTTATGCAAAATCTCTTCTTATGCCATAGTAATATTCTCTTGCTATGCGTAGCCAGAGACGCACCAAGCCCTCCTTCCTACGACATTCTTGAGGGGACAGTCAAGGGTTGAATGACCCCGGCTTGGAGGCGATTCGAAGCGGGGGGTGAAAATGTCTTGTGCACGGGATAGAGAAGTACAGACCTCCAGAGGGAGAGGTTATGTTTGTGAGTCCGTGTGATAGGCACGAGAGAGAGATTGTAATTCCAACGGGACGAGTCAAGGCCTGCGTTGTTGTGTATTTGACGGGAGCGAGAAAGCTGCCCGATCTTTTGTTCTGTTGAAGGGAAGCGAAGCTATCCCGTGATTATCGTTATATTGTATCGGAGACAGTAAAAGTAGGCTCTCCGTCATATCGTAATTGCTATCCACATTAATAAACGATTATTGTTAAGTTTTAACATGTCTGGTTGATTTATAACTCAAGTGCGTTGTTCTTAGACACCCCGTAGACGCCGCCACGTAACCAGGAAAGTCAAGCATGTATATGTATATATATATATATATATATATATATATATATATATATATATATATATATATATATATACAGTGGAATCTCGATCGATCGTTTTCGGATCCATCGTTTTTCCGTATGTACCGTTCAGTTTATCCAGTCCCAACGATCATATTGCTTTGTTATGTTTCCGCATCTATCGTTCATTTCAATCGGTCCCTTGAAAAACGATAGATCGAGATTCCACTGTATATATATATATATATATATATATATATATATATATATATATATATATATACATATATATATATATATATATATATATATATATATATATATATATATATATATATATATATATATGTGTGTGTGTGTGTGTGTGTGTGTGGATATCTATTTTTGGGGGTTATGTTAAAACACAAGTGTATTACATTCATGTCCGAAGTTTGGACCATTTAAAAGAAAGGATAACTGAATCTGTTTCGTCTATCACGGATATTCTCTGCCGTGTGTGGGAAGAGACTGAATATCGTCTTTACACCTGCAGGGCAACTATGGGAGCAACATCGAAGTCTGATAAAGATATATACATATACATACATACATATATATATATATATATATATATATATATATATATATATATATATATATATATATATATATATATATATATATATGTGTGTGTGTGTGTGTGTGTGTGTGTGTAAGTACATGTTGCTGTTATGGCGGATGGTCTTCAGTTTACGATTGTCGAGTACTTCGGGCTAGGGTGGCGTAATTTAGTGACTTATGCTTAATTGGGGATTTTTAAGAAGCTTTCATTGACACTATATTTATCTGAAATGATTGGGGGTCCCATTCTACTTTAATGCTTATAATTTTTTTATTTCGTTTTTCCTACAGTTTACAAGACCAAATCAGACTCTAAGATGAATAGGGTGTAAAGACTTACAAAAAACTGTTCACGGAGCAAATTACAGAAAATGTTTTTAATGTTTTTTAAAATTATATTATTATAAGTACATGTACTTGTAGAATGATTAGCTCATAGAGCTTAGATTTAGCACAGTTAGTAATATGTAAAACACTATTGTAAAATTTCATTGAAATATATTGAAAACTCTTTAAATTACTGGCTTTCTCGTTCACAAAAGTCCCTGAAAAATTATTTTTCTAGATCACGGCAACCTTTTTTACTAGGAGGGCATATTTCAGTTTGGCGAGCACCGCTTTGTGAAGAGGAGAAAGGGGGTGGGTCGATTTTTAAGCCTGAAAATATTAATGCGACTTTATTTTTAATGCATAAATTCAAATTTTAATTTAAACAAAACATTCTTAAAATTGATAATTAAATGCGATACGTGACATTGCAAATTTACGGCCAACTTGTTGTAATCGGGCTCATAAGTTTAATGAAAAGTTCTGACGCTTTGGTTCAAATGAGTGACAGGGAGGCTTGATTGGTACTTTGATTTTAAGTATTTCCTATTGGAAAACAAGGATTCACATGCATATGTCGACGCGCAAAGGGAGTTTTATTTCAAAGCAAGAAAAAGGAGCTGACTCACTGCGAGGCGAGATTGACGCTGTCGATAGAGCAGGCTGCCCAGTTTTTAATTTTTACGGGTTTTCGATTTTTAATAATTTTACTAAAATTACTCATTATATCTACGTGCGTTTGTTGTTCAGAGATCTAAAATTTAGATATTTGAACGGCTAGCAGTTTAAAATTGCTTCGCGGGCAACCTGGTGTCCGCGTGCACCGCGTTGCCGACCGCTGTTCTAGATAATGCATTGAAAGTTGAAACTTCCGGTCTTTTACTATCGCTTTCGGTTTATTAAATTGGTCATAAATTCTCATCAAATGATCATTAGAATCCTTAAATATTGGCCTTTAAAATAGGAGAATAAAATATTTCGAAAATTTGCATCAAAACAGCCATTTCAATGTAGGCAGATATCTTATAAGGTGTCAAATAATGTTGTATAAGACATTTTAGTTGGTTGCTTATTTTAAGGTTCTTTTAAAGATAAAAATACGTTGTGTCAAAGAATCATTAGGCATTAATGCTATCCTTTACCGCTGGAGTAATTTATTGGTAGAATTTCGGCCTCAAGTTTTGGGGACGCGAGTTCGATTCACACTCCTGCAAGCCGGTAGTTACTGTTGAAAGGATAAATAGGAGAGAAATCACATTTCGGATAGTTAAGATCAGAATATGGTATCGAGGATTCGACACATCAGTTAGATCTTCGATCGTAGCAGGCGGTTGTAACAAATTATTGTCCAGTTGTGTAAAAAAAATTAAGAGCAAAAATTTTTAAATTGTAACCGACGCAAGGAATGTCAAGTAGAGAGAAAAGACAAACAGAAAAGTAAAAAAAAAGGCAACGTTTTATTTCCATATACCATCTAAAGAAGACCACCAGAAATGTTTAAAATGATAAAAATTATTTATTTACATTATTGCGAAAATATATTTTATAATGAGTCCAGTTAAAAACCGACATTTTACGAAGAACAAACCTGCTGTTTCAAAATGTTCGACACAAAAATTACGATTTTTACTGAATCGTACCTTATTCCACGAAGTTTAAAGAAACGATTACAAATGAAGCTTATGAATCTCAAAATTTCAAATGAGCAATACCACACATTGCAAAGTCGATCGGAAAGTTGTTCGATAACTAATTTTCGGACAAAAGATTTGAAGGAACGAAGAAGAAACAAATATGCAAATTAATTTTTGTCGACGTAGAGCAGAAACTGTTATAAAACCTAGAAACTTTCATGGATATTTTGTTTTCAGCGTGCTTGCTATTGCTAATCAGAATGTCATCGTTACGATTACCATATCGAGCTTTGTTAGTAAAATTGTTTTACCAAAACGATAATTCAGCATTAGTTGCTCTACGAAAATTTCGGAGTCTGAAAGGGATACGAAAAGGTTCATTGACTGTTAAAGGTCTTCGATTACTGGTGGCCAAATTTGAAGAAACAGGTTCTTTTAACATTCGTTCTGGAAGAGGAAGGAAACCTGTTTCCGCAAAATCTGTAGAGAAGGTTGCTCTTCAGGTGGAAGAGGACAAAGCTTCCAACGAACAGGCTAGTACCAGTGTCCGTCGTGTGGCAGAAGCATTGGATCTGCCCCGTTCAACTGTCCAAGAGGTCACGCGGAATATCCTCCAGTATTACACGTACAAGCTTCAATTTGTGCAGAGGTTGCTTACACATGATTTTGAGACTCGACAGCGGTTCTCACTTCAGTTTCTTGCTCTCTTTGAGGTTGATACAGAATGGCCTTGGAATCAGTGGAGGCTCGTTACTAAAATTAGTGGGGTTGCTGCTTCAGAAAAGTATTAGCCATTGTTTTATTATTGTATAAAACGTGCAAAATTTGTATTGTGTAAAATTTCTCATTATTAAATTGAGTTGATATGCATAACTGTGAATAAAATGTGCATTGCTATAAACTGCTTTTATTTTTGCTTGAACTCCTCCTTTTTTGTCTTTCATGACATTTGTACCATCAAATGTCTGGGCTATTATCCTTTGTCTATTTTCTTGGACTGTGTTTACTTAGCGCTCCTGAAATTTTAAAGATAAAATGGTTAATTGTGTTTTTTCAGTGAATATTTATTTATGGTATTAGTTATAACAACTTGAGAAGGTCGTAACGATATAATTTTATTATAATTAAATTATATATAGTGCAACTTTCATAGACTGATACGGCGACAGTACTAGGCCTAACTGGCGTAGAGAGACGCCCACAGCGGTGCTGGAAGCCTGGCTTTTCGGCAGGAGAAGAGGTATGCTGTTGAAACATTATTTACAAGCTTCAGAGATAAAAAGTTTTGACATACAGCGGGAAAATTGCAGGAAAACTGAAGGCAGCTGTAAACAGAAAAAGATAAGGATTTAGTTGAAGTTATATCACAAACAAGTTGTTGGTGAATTGTTTTGATTTTGAATAGTGGCCAAGGTAGGCTTGTTGTTTATTTTCTGTGTCTCTGATTAACGTATTTATAGAATTTATTGTCATGGTAGTTTAATGTGTATACATGAAAACTGTGCTAAGTATAGTGTGCTATGTGAGATATAGGGAGACTCTATAATGATAATAGAGTTAATATTGAATAAAGTTTGCCGTAGAGATAAGCTTTAGCAATGTATAGAATGTCGGAAAGGACATCTAAACTAGCTTCGAAGAAAGGGCAGAAAGGTCCTGAATTGAAAACTCTTAAGGAAATGGAAGAGAAAACGCCAGAGGGTAGTAAAGGTGATACACCAGTGACAAGTTAAGAGGGTATGCCAGAAGTGAGTAAAGATGAGACTCCACGATTAAGGAAAGAAGTTATGCCGAGTACTAGTAAAGAAGAAATACGTAGTGCAAGTGGATTAGAAGTTTTAGGAAAAGAGGGAGAGGAAGAGAGAGAAAGATATGGTGAAATTGAAAAGAAAGTATATGATGCAGCGTATACATATGGTGACTTGACAGTCATAGAGAATGGTTGAAAATCAGTCAATGAAAGAATGGTTTTAACAGTAGCGAAAAGCAGGTGCTCGTCAGAAGAAAAGGAGAGCTTATTAGAAGATATCGGCACTATAGTGGCGCTATTTAGGAAGCAGCAAGCGCACACGCAATTTGTAAGAGGAATGTTACATGAAAGAAAGAAGGAAAAGGACCTTATAAGTGAAACACACGTAGATAGAGCCAGAATGAGGTCTAGAAGCAGGTCGAGATCTGAGAAAAGAGATAAAAAGGCTTACACGTGATCACGATATTACCATGCGAGGAACAAAATGCTGATGTAACTAGAATGGACATACAGAATAAAATCAGTCCAACAAAGATGAAAGTGGGAATAAAGGCATTTAGAAAAATATGTAAAGGAGGAATGTTAATTGGCACGGAAACAGTTGAAGATATAGATAAGATAATTGAGGAAGTTAGAAGTAATAATAAGTTAATGGAAAAGTATAAAGTGGAGAAACCAAGGAAGAGAGGACCTCAAATTATAATATAGAGTGACTGAGGAGTTAGAGATGGAGGAATTGAAAAGTATGATAAAAGAACAAAATGTAGAGTTAGAAGAGGGAGAAATACAGATGATAATGAAATTTAAAGTTAGAGGAGGTGAAAATGTCATTCTAAGCTTGAATGGTAAATCTTTTAAAAAGATAATGAACACAAAAAAAAATAAAAATAGGTTGGAATAGATATAGTATTAAGGAATATCTGAGACCCCAAATTTGTTTTAACTGCTTCAGAATTGGTCATATAGCAAAAGTCTGTAAGAATAATAGAATATGCAGAGATTATGGAGAAGATTATCATGAAGGTGACTGTGAAAAAGAGATTACCTGCGTTAATTGTAAATTCTTTAATAGTAAGAATGAAAATAAAGTAGAAATAAGACATGCGCCTACCACTGTGACGTGCACTAGATATAGCACGGAAGTAAGCAGATTAATTAGCAGAACTGATTATGGCCCATAATGCCATGTTATCATTTAAATGCGTTCATTTTAATTTTAATAGATCTATTAACGCGGTACGAGAATTTGTAAGCAGTATGAGTTTTGATATAATATGTCGAGAATGTGGAGAAAAGGGGCAAGAAGGAGAGTGCTTAACAGGAAAACATTGTGGGAATTGTAGATTTTTGAATAGTAAAAGTAATATTAAAGTAGATATAAATCATAGCCCAACCGATAGTACGTGCAGTTATTATAGCGCGGAGGTGGGCAGAATTATCAACAGGACTGATTATGGATAAGGAACCACATACTATATTTAAGTGCATTCACATAAATCTGAACGATTCCCTTAATGCTGCTTATGAACTCACTGGTATAATGGATTATGATATAATTTCGGCAAATGATCCACATTATACAAGGGGGACTAATAATGAAATAATAGGATTTTCATCAGTTTATCAAATTGTAAAGTATCGGGTGGAACCAAGCGTAGATTTAATATTAAAAAGAAACATTAAGTATTATAGTATATTAAATGATCAGTATATAATTGCTATAAGATGTAGTAGAGAGGATGAAGAGTATATTGTGATCACTATTTATTTGCCGCCAGCTAATGGACAAATGGATCGCACTGAACCTCAATGGAGTCAGTTAAAGAATTTGTTAGAAATGTTTAAGAATAAGAAAATAATCGTAATGGGTGGTTTTAATGCCAAATTGACAGTATGGGGACAGAGGCCCACGGACTAAAGAGGGGTTGAAGTGATTAATTTGGTATTACAATATAATGGGGTAATTCTAAATGATCCACAAAGTTTGCTGACATATAACGGCCCATTTGGACATGTATGGATTGATTTGGCGATGATATTTGGTATGAAAGAAGTTGAGATACGGAACTGGAGAGTAACAGACGAACTTCTTAACACTGATCATAATCCGATGATATTTGAAATTATAAAAAAGAAAAAAATTAGTAGGTGAATGGAAGATGAGAGATGGGATTTAAAGAATATATATTGGCTGGAGTTCAGAATAGAATTAAGATGGAAAATGAGTGAAATAAATCCTGAATTAGAAAGATTAAGTATAGATGACAGTATTAAAAAGTTAAATGAGGAAGTAATTAAACTATGTAGAAATCATAGGATGAAACGAAATTCCAAGCAAGTAGTAAGAGCGTATTGGTGGAATGAGCAGTTAACTATTAAAAGAAGTCAAGTCAGAGCATTAAGGCGCAGGTATCAAAAAGAGGCAGATGCGATAGAAAGAATAAATATAAATATAAAATTTAAAAAAGAGAAAGCGAGTTATAGAAAGATGATTAAAGAAGAAACGAGAAATACTTTCAAGACATATCTTGAAAGTTTAATTACAAGGAATGCTCATGGGTGAGTTAAGAATATTATTAAGGATAGAAGGCAGAATGTAATAGAGGAAGTATAGGACGATCAAGGAGTGATTAAAAATCAAGAGGATGAGATAGAAGAAATTTTGGCCAAACATCATTTTAGTAGAGAGGATGAATTAGAGGAGGAGGAAAGAAGTGAAATAGAAAACCCTGAAAGTTATAAAGAAATTACTATTGAGGAAACTGAATGGAATGCTGAGGGAGTAGTAAAAGATAAAGCCCCTGGCATAGATGGTCTGGCAATGGGGATTGTAATGGAAGTGTTTCAAACTGATAAGGAGATAATTTGTAAGCTGTTTAACAGATGCTTAAAGGAAGCATATTTCCCTAGATTATGGAAAATTGCTAGAGTTATTTATTTTCCCAAAGAAGGAAAGGATAGTTCACAGCCGGGTTCATATAGACCAATATGTCTATTGCCGGTAATGGGAAAACTATTGAACAGAGTAATCACAAATCGACTAGTATTGCATCTCGAGAATAATGATTTGCTGTCGGATGCGCAATATGGATTTAAATGCGGAAGAAACACGTTACATGCTCTTAGTAATAACATGAAAAATATAGAGTAACAAGAACAAAAATGAAAATACATGTTTAATTTCATTGGATATTCGAAATGCTTTTAACTCAATTAGGAAAGGCAGTATAATAAGAGAAATCAGAAAATTAAATTTAGAAAAGTATTTATACATAATATGTATGACATAATAGTAAGCTATATATAGGAGAATAAAATTAAAAAATAAAGAACATGAATATAATATAGGAGTACCTCAAGGCTCCTCATTGGGCCCAATATTATGGTTGATTATCATTAATGAGGTATTAGATGTCAGAAAATATAAAGATCATTTTACGATACAGGCGTTCGCTGATGATTTGCTAATTATAGTAAATAGTCCAGTAGTATATAGATTTGAAGATTTAGTAAAACAGCCGCTAGGAATTTGTGTAGAATGGGCTACTAAAAACAGCATGGTATTTAGTGTCGAGAAGTGCTCATATATAATAGTGCCCAGTAAAGGCATAGTAAAAAGGAAACCACCAATTAAACTAGGGAGCGTGGCAATAAAGTATACTCCGGAAGTAAAATATCTAGGAGTAAAGATAGACAATAAAATTAATTTCTAAAGCCATATAAATATGGTTAAGGAGAAATCAATAAAATATATAAGTAAGTTAACAAGAATTGTTAGAAAAACGTGGGGTATAAACCCTAAAATAGTGAAAGAAATCTATAACTCAATGATAGAGAAATTGCTACTATATGCGGCAGAGGTATGGTACAAGGACCGAGTGGTGCTAAATAGAAAACTAAGACAGGCGCAGCGGCCATTTCTAATTTTTATAACGCAATGCTACAGGACCGTAGCTTCAGATGCGATGAATGTATTGGCTGGTATAATACCTCTTGATATCAAGGCCAGAATAATTAGTAGAATATATAAGATCTATGACTAAGGAAAAGAACTGAATATTGAAGGAGAAGTGTTCAATAAAGATAATTGTGAAACAAGAAAGAAAAAGTTAGTAGCAATGGATGATCTAACGAGGTTAGGCTGGACATATGAAATGGAACCTAAAACAAAAGTCCTCATTTATACGGATGGTTCAAAGAAAGAGAATAAAATTGGAGCAGGTATAATAATTTACAAAAAAGAGGAGACGGGGTGGAAAGAAAGGAAGTTATTAAAGAAAGATTAATGGGAGGAAATTCGTATGTAGCAGAACAGAGGGCTATTCAAATAGCTATATTAAAAATGAAAAAAGAAAGAATAAAAGCATTTGATTTGTATACAGATTCAAGAAGCACCCTAGAAGCTCTAGGAGCGATCAGTTTCAGAGGGGAAATAATAGATAACATTAAGAAATTAGTAAAAGAAGAAAAAATTATGATATATTTGCCCTGGATTAAGGCACATATAGGAATAGCTGGAAATGAAGAAGCCGATAGAGCGGCAAAGGAGGCATCAGAAATGCAGGAAGTTGGTTCAGCTTATAAAAGATCAAAACATGAGATTAAGAAGAAGTTGGAAAAAATTGGACTGAGAGAATGGCAGGAAGATTGGGAAAGTAGTGAGAAGGGAAGAAAGGTTTATGAAGCATACCCTAATGTTAATATAAAAAGAATCAGTGCAGATTTTAAAATCAATCAGAGTATTACAGGACACGGGATATTAGGTGAATACCAGCTTAGGTTCCATCAAAAGGATGATAAGTGTCAATGTGGAGAAATTCAAACAGTGGAACAAAACAGCCTCTATGTTTGTCAACAATTTAGTGAACTGAGAGCCACATGTCCTAGAGATTTTCAAACTTGAGATAAAAGAAAAATTTATAATGATTATTATGGGAGGAAGTTCGTAAGAAGAATGGTGAGCATGCTTATGGATCTGACCTTCCCTTTCTCTCATACTGATTTTTAAAAAAAAGGAAAAGGGAAGGGAAAAAGAAAAAGAAAAAAAATGAAAAAAGGGGGATAAGGAAAATAGAAAAAAGTCAGTTTAATGTTGTTAATCTTGGTAAGGCAACATCAAAAGAATCATAAATCAAATAATGGCAGGGAAGTAAATTTGTAAACAAGGAATTGAAGTAAGATTTCTGAAACATCAAGATAAATTGAGACGTATTGAAGTAAAGTACTTACCGGTATAGCTATAGACTAAGTAAAAGGACAAATTGTGTCTTAAAAAGAAAAAGAGAGAAAGCCGGTTAGCACCTGGAGCTGTTTAACTCGTAGCTCCCTCTCGCTTATCTATCAACCTTTACAACCTTTTTCAACCTCTGTATTAATCAAGCTGCTTGGTATTTATACCAAGCGCGTATGCCGAAATTAGCATATCTCAAGCAGCTTCTTTAATTCATTCACTCAAAGATTCGATTCTTGTGAATCGAATCTTGTGTATACCTTACAAATGTAGTAATTGAAAGGTAAAAGCAAGGTGATTATGCAGATAGTAACTGTTGAACTGCAAAACGTAAGGTAATGTGGTAATAAATGTAAGAATGCATTAATTAAAAATTAAATGTAAGAAAGTATTAATTTGAAATGTAAAAGCAATGTGATTATACATATAAGTAAAACATAGGTAATAGTAGTATGGGATGTAAAAGGCAAGGTGTTTATACAATGAGTAATTATTGAAACGTAAAATGCAAAGTGTTAATATAAAATGTATTAAGTGAAATGTAAAAGCAAAATTGTAATGCTAAGTAATGTGATAATAAATTGTAAGAATGTATTAATTTTAAAAAAGGAATAAAAAAAAAATAAGAAGAAGAAGAAGAAAGTATCAATTAAATGTAAAGAATTTGAAATGTAAAAGTAATGTTATTTTACAAATAGTAACTGTTGAAGCGTAAAATGTAAAAGTAACGTGAATATATAAGCAGTAACTGCTGAATTGTAAAAAGTAAAGTAATACATAATGTATACTCAAATAGATGCAAGATAAGTACTTGAGAAATATGAATAATTAGTTGGTAGTAAATATGTAAATAATTATAATGATATGAATTTTAAATTAAGAATGTAAGTGATAATAAAATGAGTAATAATATAAATATAAATTTGCAAAGTATTTATATAATAAGCATCAACTGATTTTTGAATGCAAAATGATCAACAGATTGTAGTCTTTGAAATGTAATACTAAAGAGCTTATGGTAAATATTGAATTAGATGAATGCATGTATTATAACAATAAATATGTAAATAAGTAAGAAAGGAAACAAACATGTGAAATAACACAGTTTAATAGAAATATTGAAATGGAGAATAAAATAAAAGATACGGGATAAGCTGCATTATCATAAGTCATGGCGCGAAGCGTTCGGTGATTGCTCTGGTGGCTGAGGTCGGAGGTTCGAGCCCAGCTGCTGAATTAGTCCCAAAAAAATAATAATAATACTTAGGCATATATAAATAGAATGTTATATATAGCTATTTATTATAAGGTAATAATAATATTGGTAATATTCGGAAATGAAATCCAGCATTGAGAAAGCTAATAAGTGATTCAATTAAGATTATAAATAGATTATAAACAAATGGCGTAAAATTTAAGTTAAAATACTGGATAAACAAAGTTGTACAATATACATGAATGTTAAACAAGGTACGTGATATAAATTCAAAGTTTAAAATGAAAGTTGCATATAGTATAGACAATTGAGTTATAAATTAAAGGAAACAGATTACTTATATTGAAGAAACTTGCTGATTGATGTTTAGTTGAAGTCTAATCCTTGAACAGGGACTCGTGTATTTGTATTCCATGCTTGCTTGAAAATTGAGACTTATGACCTTCATTAGGCAGTCAATGACAGTAAGATAGTGCGGTACTGATTTTGAAGGTAAATTAATGTTGATGGACTGAAACTTAGTTGATTGATGAAAAGATAAATACACAAAATTTAAAAGTAATAATACAAGAATATTGTAAAGTTTATTTCCCTTCTTAAGAAATGTAGATGAAACGATTTGTAATTGAAATGCATTATATTTCTTGTTGACTAGTAGTAATGTATCTGTGTAAAAGTATTTAGTAATATGTCAGTGTAACTAGTGTAAAAAAAAGGGGAGGAGAAAAAAAGGAAAAATTTTGTAAGGCATCAATGTAAAGTCATATTGTTGACTACTAACTGTTGTTGACTATTAATTATTGTGTTAAATAACTCTGTGCATTTCCATAATGGTTTAATGTAGGGTGAAACAGCATTGGATGTTGAGTTAAATGTATAAGAAATAGTATAAATGTATAAGTATTAGCGCTGGCTCAGGGGTGGTGTACTCGCCTGCCATGCGGTTGGTCCAGGTTCGAGCCCAGACAATGTACAGGGTTGTTTTTCAGTCCACGTTAAAGTAAATAATAATATAAGCATAATTTTTTCTCTCCTGAGCTTACCTTGCTGGTATTAGCTCAGGATATACCGTATCACCGAAAGGTGGGGACGGCGAAATTTCTTGAATTGTCTATTTTCTTGAATTATTATGTCCATATGTCCAACTGTTCTAGAATACGTTTCGATATGCCATCTGCAGTTTGATTTTCTGGAATAAAGAATCCCCAAAAGAAAACAATAACAAAAAAAACACTGAATTAAATAGAATAGCTGATTGCCATCTACAGTGTATCACATTCAAGAATATGGTACACGGTTTTTAAGCATAACACACGCCGAGTCAAAAATAAACTTTTCCACACGCTCGGACAACAGCGTCGGCAATGCGTGGGCGACAGTGCTGATGCTTCTTTAGCCAGCTAGACAGAGCTCTAGTACCTCGGAGACGCGCGCATGCGCACAACAGCGAAACACGTCATTACTGGAACTGTGAAGAGCACGGTTCCATACAAGGATTTTTGTCGTATTTCGAGAACGAGGGGATGGCTACCGACATTTAGCTTAAGTATTAGATAATGTACGGATTATGTAATCTAAGGATTATGTAATGTAAGGATTATATACTGTATAATTAAAGTATTAATGAAAAAAAGACTCATTATACCTCTTGAATATTATCGATAATATCGAGCGAAAATAGAGGGTGCTGCAGTTCCGCAGTGCCTATACACGAGCCGCCAATGCTTGGAAAATCCTCTGGACAGACAAAGCACACTTTTATTTGGACGGTTCGGTGAATACTCACAACTGCCGAATTCGGGAACCAGAAAATCAGCATTTAATCTTAGATGTTTCGATGCATTCACCGAAAGTAACCATGTGGTGTGGAATTTCTGCATTTTTTATTCTCGGCCCGTATATCTTCGAGGAATTAAGTGCTAGTAGTCCAGTAACATGCTCGGTTACTGGGGAGCAATATGCATCCCTGTTACTGAATAAAATTGTTCCGGATCTGCAATCACGTCAGTGCCTTTCACGTACAATTTTTATGCAAGATGGAGCTCCTCCACACATTAGCCTTCGTGTTAAGAACGTTCTCAAAAATAACTTTACAGAAGAACGTGTCATCATCCGCCACTTTCCTAATGTGTCGACTCCCCGATCCCCATACCTCAACCCATGAAACTTTTGGCTTTGGGGGCATATGAAACATTTAGTCAGTCGTGATAAACCAAGAACTATACCTGATCTTAAAGGCAGCATTTCATGACATATTCTTAGCATTTCCCCAGACACACTGCGGTCAACTGTAGAACATGCTAACTTACGATTTCGATGGCCGTCATATTGAGCATGTCTTGTTGTAATAAATTTTTTTAACTATAGTAAATGTTGGCTAAATGTGTAATTCGTCAAAAAACGTCCCTTAGTGGTGAAATTTTGAACTAGTTTTTTTATTCGCTCAAATAAATTCCCATCCCTTCAAAATGTCCTACAAAAAATTTCATAATTTTATGAACAATAGTTTCGCCTGTAGACAACTTTAAAGTAGAGAAGTTTAATTATGGGCACCCTGTATTATTTAATTACACAGAATTCTACATCTGTAGCTTTACACATCTATATCCTTAAAAGGTACATGTAAAATCGTATATTTTCTCCTCTTCCTTCAATCATATAACACTGCTTGAACTGACACAAATTTGTTAAGCATATGTGAAACATATTCTTTCACTGTCGTACCGGTCTTGAATTCATCGCCTGTTGATCATCATCCTGTTTTTAGTAACCGTGAGAAATTTCTCAGGCATGTCTCTCAGATGTACCTTACAGATAACCCCTAAATACTATTAGAGATGTCTTCTGTTTTAATTGGTGTCTGAATCAAATCTTGATATCTCAGTTTGGGCAAGCAAACCATCCAGCTATGTAAAGAGAAAAATAAAATTATCCAAACCATGTTGCTACATTTTTCAGTAATTATTATTGTCAATCAATAGTCTGTGTAGACCAGTGATTAAATACTTCTTTTGTATATTCTCTCCCCTCTTCGGATGACCTTCAGAAAAAACCCTATATTACGTAATTTATCGACAGACAGATCTCTTAATTTACTACTGTTATCGGAGGGAAGTTTTTACGAATGATTTTACAAGAAATATGTGACTTTTAACGTTGTTTCAAATCCCGAGATAGAAAAACATTTTTTTATTCAAAATTTAAAAAAATACTTAAGGTATTATTACGGTTTTGAAACTGACAAAAATGAGTAATATTACGATTTTGAAATTGAGAAAAAATGAAATGACGGTACAGAAAAAAAATAATGATAATACATCCTTAACCCTCAAACGGTACGGTGGGGGTCGGATCCGATCGAAGGGTGTGTCTTCTCCATCCTTTACTCTCCCTTCTCATTGCAAGAGATGGAGTTGACAAGAAACGCTAACAGACAGACCTACTATACCACCCTACTAGATACAGGAATAAGTAAATACGAGTGTCTTTGTTGAAAAACATTATTCATGATCACTAGTCATTTTTAAAAATTTTTATTTTAGATTTTTAAAATTTTAATTTCGATTTTGAAGGGCAAAAATGTCATCATATAATATTTTTTACATTTTTATGCTCGCAAAGTTGGTTTCACTAACTTCTAAAACTAGGGAGACTAAATTACATATAAAACCTAATATATACAACATTCTATGTAAATGCCAAAGAGATATTCTTTGTTTAGCAAAATTACAATTCGTTGGACATTTTTTCTACAAAAAGGGTTTTATTTCATCTAAAATCCTAGCTGAATACCCGTACTTCGCTACGGAGTATACATTAAAATAAAATACAACGGTTAATGTATGCAATGAATGGCAAATATATATATATACATATAAATCGTAACGGATAATTTTATAGACAAAATAATGTAGAAGAAAATATTCAAATTAAATCCAATTGTCAATATCTGCAATTAATTTATATGTTTGTATCCATAAAACTTACTAATTTGAATTAAATTCTTTAAAAACTTCCATCTCAATTAGTCTAGAGATTAAATTTTTTCTTTTACCGTATTTTAATTTTTTTTGTCAATTTATTTCGTTGTTCTGCACGTGACGCGACATTAATTTAAAGCAACACAAAAAGAAAAGAGACTACGTGATCAGCATTTAATAAATTAAATTCTAAAACTTAAGCTTTAAAAATTTATCAAAAATCAGAAAATGGAGATAAAGAATCGAAAACGATTTCATTTTAAAGGAGTTTTTATGATCATTCTCGTGATATAAATTTTATAACCCTCAAATCATTATTTTAAATGCAAACTTTAAATAATGTTACAAAAGCAGCTTAAAATTTTAATTTTAAAAAAATCTGAGAAGAATTTTTCAAAATTCTTTCTTAGTGCCTCCTACACTATAAGAAGAATCGCCATGCAAAATTTGAGCCCTTTAGGTCCAGCGGTTTGGTCTGTGCGTTATCTGTCAGTCAGTCAGTCAGTTATGGAACTGTTTTATATATAGGGATTATCAATAAATGCTATTATACAACAAAAATTCTTAGTGTGTACTTATTTCTACGAAATACTTCATCAAAAAAGAGATCGGGTCGGATCCGACCCGATCGTACCATCTATTTCCTCTCAAACCACTGTACCGTTCGAGGTTTAATTTACATTAAAAGCTTCAAATAAATATCTTTATTAGTTTATTTTTTATGGGTTCCCAAAAATGAATGTTCTTATATCACGAGTACAGGCCCCGAGTTCTTTACTTAAAGGAGGAATCTTTTGCATGGTTGAAAAAAGGTACATTTTTTTTTGTTTCGGTTGACTTATACTTCTTGAGATATTAAATTTCTGGCTAATAATTGAAAAATATATCCTTCTGCAAATGCATTTAGTTCACCCTCTTCTGCGTTCTGACTACTAGAACTTACCAGAAGACGCCGAATGGTAGTAACAAGAAGACAGCAAGCGTGATATAAGGCATACCCGGAAAGATCTCTAGGAAAGCCGTGAACAACTGAGACATGAGGACAGTCGTCAGAATTGGCAAGAGATTTTCTGAAGCGGCTACGAGGGGAAACACTTTACCTGCAAATGAAAACGACATTAAGTACCCCAACACTGGTTACTAACCTTTTGTTGATCAGAGACCAGTTGCTAAAATTAAATTCGTCGGGGACCACTCTCAAATAATCCTTTTAAAAGCAAAAATAGATTTTATTTTCTGAATAAGCAAACTATTTGTTATAAACAATTTTAATAAAAGAGTGACAAAGAAACTTAAAAACGATAACAAATTTAATGTAAAAGAAAATTTTATATACACTCAAGAGCCAAAACATTATGACAACCTGTCAATAACTAGTTGGCCCACCTTTGGCGCGCAACACAGCTTCAACCCGCCTTGGCATGGATGCCAAAGTCCTTGGTAGATGGTCGGAAACAGATTGTACCAGATGCTTAAGCAACGGTCACGCAAATCCGAGATATTGCGAATTGGTGGTCTTTGAACTCTGAGCTGCCGTCCCATGACTTCCCAAATGTGTTCTATCGGATTGAGATCCAGTGAGTTAGGCGGCCAGGACATTAACTGGAATTCAGCATGTTCCTGGAACCACTCCAACACAATTTTAGCCTTGTGACACGTGGCGTTGTCCTGTTGGAACATTCCATTTCCAGTTGGAAAAACAGAGGCCATGTAAGGGTGCAACTGGTCCGCAATGATGTTCAGATACCCTGTAGCATTCATGGTCTGCTCTACCACAACCACGGGTCCCAGAGACGCCCAAGAGAACGTCCCCCAAAGCATAATACCGCCACCACCGGCCTGTGTATGACCTACTGTACATTTAGGGATCAACAGTTCGCCTGGAAGACAGCGTATCCTGACACGGCCATCGGCGTGATGAATGACAAACCGTGATTCATCTGACCAGGCAACTCTCTCCCACTTATCCATGGACCAGTCGCGATGTTCCCGGGCCCAGCGCAGGCGCAGTTGGCGATGACGCTTGGTCAGCAAAGGCACACGAGTGGGACGTTTGCTGCGTAGCCCCATATCCAACAGTGTCCGCTGAACAGTGTGCTGCGATACTATTCTACTTGGACCTGCATTGTATTGGGCTGTCAGCTGAGCCACTGTCTGACTCCGGTTTTGCTTCACCATGCTAGACAGTCTCCGACGACCTTTTTCTTTGATAGCGTGTGGACGTCCAACACCATGTCGTCTACTGCTGGTTTCACCGTCATTCATCCAGTTTGCATAAGTACTAACAACTGTAGGTCGCGAACAACCCACGAGTCGTGCAGTTTCGGAAATACTTGTTCCGAGCTTTCGAGCCATTACAATCTGCCCTCTATCAAAGTCGCTTAGACCCGCAGCCTTTCCCATCACACACAGAAGTAAGTGAAAGAATGATTCTTTAGACTCTCCAGCAGCAGTTAAATACCACTTCCACCTGATCACGTGCCTTCCACGTCATCCAGGCGAATTCATTGAAAAATGTAGGGGTGGTCAGAATGTTTTGGCTCTTGAGTGTATATATATATGTAAACTTTGGTCGACACAACTCAATTAAATAGCGGACTGTATAATTTTTTAAACTCCTTTATTTAGCATCACAAAATTAGGCCTAAAAAGCCATGCGCTCCACACATATTAGGAGGTACTCACTCGTCGTCCGTACAGATATTCACCTCGAGGCCAACTGGCGATTCCCGCCTTTCACCCCTGTTCCAACACCGTGTCACGTGATCAGCACGTCACCGGGCTGGGAGGGTGCGAGAGCTCGGCGCGTACATGCCGCCCGGCCTTGCAATGTTTTAAATAACATTCAAAAATTGTTACACTTACACAACATTACAGGAAAAAATCCATATTGCAAAACAAGTACTTAATCAAAAATATGTAGCATAACACAAATACAATCTATTTACATAATTAGTTTTCCAAAGGCAATAAACAAATTGTAGATATACGTCTCTTGAAAACACCTCGTTGAGTTTTGACACTGACAACTCGTACTCTATTATCATTTCCTGGAAAATTTTCAGAAATGCGCCCTAGTGGCCAACTTCAAACATGCAGGTTATCTTCTTTAATGATAACTAGATCACCAACCTTAACATTATTTTTCTCAAAATACCATTTTGATCTTTGTTGCAAAGAGCTCAGATAGTCATTTCTCCACCTTTTCCAAATTAATTTAGTCATTTTCGTGGTTCTTTGCTACAACTTCAATTTGTTATCTGGAAAGTCACTTACATCAGGTTCAACAATAGAATTAATAGACCTTCCAATAAGAAAATGGCCAGGAGTTAAAGCCTTCAAATCATCTATATCAGAAGAAATTGGCATTAAAGGTCTCGAATTTAAAATGCCCTCGATTTGAGTAGTTACTGTTAAAAATGCCTCATAATTTAATATAGCACTACCAACGACACGTTTTAAATGGTATTTGAAGGATTTAACTCCCGCCTCCCAGAGGCCTCCAAAGTTTGGCGCTCTAGGTGGAAGGATTTTTCCCAGTTAACATTCTCATTACACAAATAGCCAGATAAATGATCATCTGGGCAGTTGACCAAATTATGCAATCTTTTTAACTCATGATTGCTTCCGACAAAATTCTTGGCATTGTCAGAAAATATATAAGAGGACTCCCTCTTCTCGCAAAAAATCTCTTTAGCGTTGCAATAAACGCTTGTGAGGTCAGATCACTTACATTTTCTAAGCGAACCGCTCTGGTAACAAAACATACAAATATGGCCACATATATTTTGTGATAAATGCCCATTCTTTGGTGTTTATACTTTACGAGAATTGGACCAGTGAAGTCCACACCAGAACAATTAAATGAGTAGTTTTCTCTCACTCTCTCTCTGGACAGATTACCCATAATTTGCTGACAAACGATAGGTTTTATTTTGAAACAGGTGATACATTCATGTACTACCTTTCTACACATTGCTCGACCATTTATAGGTCAAAACCTCTGCCTAACCTGAAATAACAAGACCTGTGGGCCTAAATGCAAGTATTTTACATGATAATATTCTAAAATTAAGCGTGTTAGCTTGGGATGCAACAAAATAGGAAATTTCTGATCAATATTTAACTCACTATTCACTAGCCTACCTCCAACTCTAAGTAATCCTTTATCGTCGATGAAAGGATGGAGATTTCTCACCTGACTCTTGAAATCAACTTTACCTGTTTTCTTTAGGCTTTTAATCTCATCGCGAAATACCTCATTTTGGATGCTCGTTATGAGAAAAATCTCAGCTTTCTCAATCTCCTTAGGATCCAAGGGACCAACACTATTATTCTCCTTGTTTCTACAATTGCTCACGAATCTAAAAACAAATGCTAAAATGCGGGTAAATTTAACATACTTATTACAAATGTTAATTATGTTATGTACAAATGAATTACCAGGAATATTCACAACAGACATGCATTTTTTAGAGTTCTTAAATTCACAATTAAAGTCGATTTGCTGGTCTGATACAGCAATCACTTTGATGGGATACTCATCTTGTCTCAGGAACAGGGGGCCAATCCACCAAAGCTCGTTCTGGGGCAGCTGTGCTGGGTCTAGTCCTCGGGAAATGAGGTCAGCCGGATTCTGCTAAGATGGGACATGGTGCCACTGCTCCATGGATGTCAGTTCTTGAATTGTGGCGACTCTGCTTGCCACAAACGTCTTTAGACATATGGGCTCTTTCTGGATCCATGCTAACACTATCATGGAGTCACTCCACATGTTGATGTTGCACACTTCAAGTTTTAATGCAGTCAGGGTCATGTTCTTCTTCATCAGCTTTGCTAGAAGAACAGCTGCACACAACTCCAGCCTCGGAATGGTAAACCGTTTGATTGGTGCAACTCTTGATTTACTCGTAATCAATTTAACTGTCACTTTTCCAGAATTGGAAATTGATTTAGCGTAGATCACAGCTCCGTAAGCTCGTTCGGAGGCGTCTGCGAAGCCATGAAACACGATCCTCTCTGGTTTCTCGGTGAAAATACATGTTTCGATGTCAATGTTATTTAATTTGCTTAGAGATTCGACGAATATCTGCCGCTCTTTTTCTTCTTTAGCTGGGACTTTCTCATTCCAGTCTATCTCTTTAGATTTTCCTACTCATGTAGGCTCCTCTTTTAGTGGCATTGTCACCACATACCTGCCCTCGTGATTTCTCATGTGCGTTCGCGAATAATGTTCCTCACAGATGTTAGTTTCTTTACGTTTTTCTAATTACTCCTCAATATTTTCTACTTCCCAAAATCTTTTTAGATTTTTATCTAAATTATCATCAATAACTACTCCACATTGAATATGCGTATCTTTTTTAAAGCTCTGTACACTACCACTCACGACGTATCAAAACACCGTATTTTGTAATATTAAATTAGAATTTTGGGGATAGATTTGTCCCTGCCTTAATAACTCGTAAAACACTTCTGCACCCAACAATATGTCTATATTACCAGGGACATTGAATTCCGAATCTGCAAATCGTATATTTTTCGTTCCTTCTATACAAACATTGATTGGATTAGAAGGTATGAGATCGATAATTTTGGAAGTGACTAAAAATTCTAAATCTCTCTCATAAATTTTTACTTTATTAGAAATTGTCGTAGAAATACACCCCTTAATTATCATTGATGCGTCATTTAAACAAGATACTACAATATTAATTTTCTCCCTTTTTAAATTAAGTTTATCTGCACAATTCTTTGTAATGAAATTTGACATCGATCCTCCGTCAAGAAGGCAGCGGCACTCTACAAACTCACCCATGCTATTTTTTACTAAACACCTCGCGGTACTCAGGAAAACCGTTGATGATTTCTTATCTACGTTTCTAGAGGAAGCGAAGGAATGCGCTAAACCAGAATTCAACAATGGGGGTTCTGACTCATCAATTCTCCCTGACCGAGGAAACTTTGAGACGGTTCCTCTCTTCGAAAGTGCAACATCACGTTATGCCTTTTTCCACACTCAGGGCAACAGAACTTAGATTTACAATATTTTACAGAATGATTAGAAGAAAGGCAATTGAAACAAAGGTTATGATTTTTCACAAAATCTACTCTCTCATTAACAGATTTCTCAATAAATTTTGTACATTTATACAGATAATGACTCTCACAAAATGCATTTAGAATATTTTACATTAGATACAAAAACTTTAGAAGAATTTTTTGAGCACTTAGAATTAAAGTTATTTCTCTTTGGAAATTTACTACTAGTAGCTTCGACGAGAGATTTTCCTCGGGAAGCACAAAAAGGTCACACTCCTTTGATAATTCTAAAGGTTTAAACCAATTGTCGGACTGTTTAATACTTATGTGGGCTGCATTCTCCCTGTCTAAACATTGAAATAATTTATCCGGCACAATTAATTCTTTAAGAGTTTTAAAATCAGACACATTTCTTAATTTTAAATAATTATCAAAACTCGTTATTAAACGCGATGCTAACTGCACATGAGATTCATTTTAGCGTTGAGCGTTACGAAAGTTTTCTAAGCAAACTTGAGGTGTTGGTTCAAATTCTCTTAGCACAATAGATTTCACTTTATCGTAATCACTAAGCTCATTGTCATTAATGTAAGTAATAATGTTAGAGGCTTTTTCTCCCAACAAATTCAGCAGAATTTCAGCTTTAAATCCAGCTTGTACATTTTTTGTCACAAAAGCTCTTTCTAAGGAGGAAAAAAAGAATCCCCATGCTTCGGGTTTACTTGGAACCTTCACAGTTAATGTCCTAACACTTTTAATTAATGAATCCAATGACTCTTGCTTTTCACTCATATCATATGGATTGGAGTTTTCACTCCTTGCCTCGGCACGAAATCGAGCCAGTTCAAGCTCTGCCTTGACTCTTTCCAATCTTATTCTCTCTAACTCTAAATTATTTGCCTCTTTAAGTTTTTCTAACTCTACATTATTTGTCTCTTCAAATAATTTTTAACAAACTCTGGATCATTTTTAAAATGAACATTATTTTGAATAAGATCTTTTAGCTCACCTACTTTAATATCCTCAGTCACTGATTCTCCTAATTCCTTGGCAACCAGCTTCGGATCTTAATTTCTTGCACCGCTGAACATTTTTTACTCAGCGCACAAAGAGCTTTTTAGTTTTCACAAAATACTTTCTTCTCAGCACACCACAATTCACATCATAGGCTCGCGCTCCGGATTTGAGGTAGGACCATGTAAACTTTGGTCGACACAACTCAAATAGCGGACAATAAATATCGGACTGTATAATTTTTTAAACTCCTTTATTTAACATCACAAAATTAGGCCTAAAAAGCCATGTGCTCCACACATATTAGGAGCTACACACTCGTCGTTCGTACAGACATTCACCTCGAGGCCAACTAGCGATTCCCGCCTTTCACCCCTGTTCTAACACCGTGTCACGTGATCAGCACGTCACCGGGCTGGGACGGTGCGAGAGCTCGGCGCGTACAATATATATATATATATATATATATATATATATATATATATATATACAGAGGCTGTTCGCACATTTTTTAGACGATTTTGGTAAGCGGTAATAAAAAATCGTTTGCTGCAAAAGAAATAATTGCAACTGTACTATGTTTTTAAAAGTCAAAATTATCGTCTACGGCTTGAAAGTTTTGTTTTTATTCAAAATGGCGTTTTTATCAAAGCAGTGGTTCGAAGGCTACATTTATGCTCTTTCCGAAGAAAAATATGCATACTCCATTATCCAAAAACGATGTGAGAGTCATGGTTTTGTGATATCTAAAGCGTCGATAGGTAATATCGTCAACAAGAAAGGAAAAAACGTCAAATTGGAGCCTCAAGTGGGACAAAAATTCCAAACAAGTATCCAAGGAAAAACGGACATCTTCGACTATTGCAAAGGTACGTTGTTTAATGTTAAAAGAAAATCGCCCTAGTCAAAGGACAGCTGCAAAATCATTAAGATGTTCGGTGTCCACTATAAACAAAATGATAAACGTTGATTTAAATCTTAAGAAAGCGAAAATACGCAATGTGCATCGTCTTCTACCAAATCATATCGCTGAACGCAGGACACGCTGCAGAATTCTATATGCGAAACACTTATTCAAAGAAAAATGGAAAACAATTGTCACAATAGATGAATCATGGGTGTATTTAAATGATTGCAACAAAAAAAGAGCCATTTATTATCATAAAAGGGGAGAAAAAAATTTAAGTACATAGTTCTAAGAATCGAAAGAAAGTTTTTCTAAGGGATTCATGATTGTTGCTGGTTTTTCTTATAATGGCAAGTTATAAATAAAGAGAGTGGAAAAAAATGTCAAGATTAACTCGAAATACTATCAGGAACATATTTTATCGCCAATTTTTCTGAATGAAATACCATCGCTTTACCCACAGTGCCATCAATCTGTGAGACTCCACCAGGACAAAGCTAGCAGTCACACATCAAAATCCACTGTAAATTTCCTGAAAGAAATGGGACAAAAAACTGGTATCAAGGCCATACCCTTCACTGATATCCCTACTAAATCTCCCGATGTATCACCTATGGATTTTTGTGCTTTCGGACTTTTAAAATCTGCATTATCCAAACGTCGTCCCAAAACCCTTACAGGACTCTGGAAAGCTGTTCAGGAGGGATGGGCTAGAATACCTCTTCTGACACATCAAAAGGCATTATTATCCTGGAAATTGCGGTGTCGAAAGATAGTTCAGAATAAGGGATGTCAAATAGAACATTTAAAACACAAGAATTTTATGCAATTTAGTTTTGTGAATACAATATACATCGTCTAAAAATGTGTGAACAGCCTCTGTATATATATATATAAATATATATATGTATATATATACATATATATGCATATATGCAGGGCTAGATTTGAGGCGGAGCGTACTTCACGGCGTTCCGGTACTTCTCCTTAGGTACCTCTTTTTATCAATAATTTGGAATACCCCCCCCCCCGTGCACCCCGGAAGGTTACCATTCCGGCACCTCTATTTCTAGAAATCTAGCACTGCATATATGTATATATATATATATATATATATATATATATATATATATATATATATATATATATATATATATATATGTGTGTGTGTGTGTGTGTAAGTGTATTGCAACATAACTCTGTAACATATGCAGCAATTTCAATCAAACTTGGTACACGTAAGGCTTACAATCTCGAAACAAAATACTAAGGGGAGGGGTAAGACACCCCTAGAACCCCTAGGGGGGAAGGGGTGACATGTAAAAATAATCGATAACGACTGATATTAGTGTCAAATACATATTTTTCCTGGTCTCTAAGATGAACAGTAACACACCCGATGCCATTTAAGGGAAAGTTAACCCCCATCGGCCTGGGGGGTGAAGAAGTGAAAAATAAAATGTCCAAAATGACCGAGATGTCCAAATACTCGGGTATCGCCCTGCAAGCAACTAGTAGCAAACATAGAAGCCTTACGAAAACTTAAAATTGAACGAGATTTTTCAACTTGCATTGGCTTTATTAGCTGTAAATGGTTGTAATGCTGCGAAATATCTTTGACGCTGAGAGCCCGTGTCACAGAAAATACATTACAAAATTTTAAGCAGAACAAGAATTTTTTTGTACTCAAAACGTCAGTTAGAGGACAAAATCCAGAATTTGAACAAAATTTGTTTTTGCTCCCAATTAAAAAAAAAAAGTTTAAATTTGTGGTCATTTTGAAAGGACGAAACCAATTTTTTTTAGAACCCTGACTTCGTGGACTTCTTGGAGTCTTTCGGACTACCAGTTAGAAACCCCTGTACCAGAATTATGGAGTTCTAAGCTGAAATAAGGAACCAATAACTTTTGCTGAAACCAGCGTTCAGTCACTAAAGATAATTTAAAGTTTTCTTTCTAAAATTTCTTTATGGCCATTTTTTACAACGCTATATCTACAGTTGTCAAACACAAGAGGAAACAATTTCATTGCTTACATTTTTCAAGAAAGTCAAGAAATGTTTCGTTTTTCGTTGGTGGGACATACGAAGTTTCTAAATTTTTTACAGTAAGAGGTGAAGTTTCAGATAATTCCGATTTGTTTCTCTAGATTTTAACTTTATCAGACAGATACCTTATCAATATTTGTACACCATGATTCTTTGCAAAATATCTAGCTCTTGGACTTATACATATATATATATATACTAGCTGAAAACCCGCACTTCGCTACGGAGTACATTCAAATTAAATACAACGGTCAATGTATGAAATTAATGCCTATATATATATATATATATATATATATAATATGACGATCAATGTATACAATTGATGTAAAAAATATATGTATAAGGTAAACGCATCAGTAATGGGCCGGTTAAGAGAAAAATTGAAATAAATCTGAATTTTCACAGCTATAGATAAAGCAAACTGGTCAAAATTTTTACCTGCCATTTTAATAACTGTTTTACATATGTAGTAGCAATTGGAGCGCACTGGCTGCATTCACAAGAAAATATATATACATAAATAATAACCAACCTGATGCACCTATAATGGACCATCTATTTAATTTGTTATGGAACAAAAATCAATTCTACAATATCATAAAATTGGAAAGAAAAGGAACTAGAAACATTATGTATATTTTTAAACGGGTTTATTCATTTTATAACTACAGTACAACTACACTAAATATATAAAAACTAAAATGTAACTGAAATATGAATTTATTAACTTAAACATCTAAAATTAATTTTACTTAAAAATTGTGGTTAATGTTGCCGTTGATGTACCGCTTTACTTGTCACAGCTGGTATGTTGATGCAAATATTGACATTTCCGAAAAAATAATTTGTACCAGTACACGGGCTGGCCCAATACAGGAACAGTGTAATTCGTGATCCCATGATGGGCCACGCTATTTTGACAGTGGAATCTAAGTTTTTTGTCATTTAATCACTGTACAATTTGAATTATACATACTATCGTAATGAATAATAGCTTAAATCAATAAACAGGCATTATAGTACTTAAATAAAAAATTTTGAAAAATTCACTTACCTTTACAGATTTCTTAAGCAGACGGTAAAACAAACACAAATTTTCTTCTCTCTAGCAGAATACCCCCATACACTTTGCCCAAAGTAAAGGAATGAACTGAATTCCAATGCTAAGGGATCCTCGCAGGTAGTAGCCAATGACCCTCACCCCTTCCTTTGCCTAAGGTAATAATAGACCCTTAATTTCTCGACATTTCTAAAGGGTGGCCCATTATAGGGACATGGCCCATTATAGGTGCATTTACCTTACACATATATATATATATATATTCATAAAAAAATCGTAAGGGATATTTATTTTTTTATATAATATCCAATCGTATGCTGCATTAGAAAGAAAAAAATATTTTTTTGTCTATTTAGTTGTTATGCACGGGACGATAAATTTATTTAAAGTACCAGAAAAAGAAATCACGTGATCAGCATTTAATAAATTAAATTCTAAAAATTAATATTTAAAAATTCACCAAAAATCAGAAAATCGAGGTAAAGGTTCTAAAAAGATTTCATTTTAAAGGAATTTTTAGGATCTTTCTCGTGATATAAATGTTATAACCCTCAAATTATCATTTTAAATGCAAACTTAAAAAAAGTTACAAAAACAGCTTAAAAATTTAATTTTTAAAAATCTAAGAAGAATTTTTTAAAAATCTTTCTTAGTGCACCTCTACACCATAAGAAGAATCGCCATGCAAAATTTCAGCCCTTTAGGTCTAGCGGTTTGGTCTGTGCGTTGTATGTCAGTGAGTCAGTCAGTTACGGAACAGTTTTACATATATATATACTAGATGTATTACCCGGCTTCGCTCGGGATTCAGTTTCTGTTATTATTTTTTTCAATGGTTAGCCTCATGTTATGATGTTCTACAGTTTTCGCTAAAATTCTTCTGCGGTAGCAAATAGCATTAGTTTGTTCTCGGTGCTGTCGTTGTTCATCGCTTTCCTCTCCTTTCGATGTTGAAGCTGCAAGACAATCGTATGTTCGACGCGTTAAAAGTTTCTTCATCAGTCTCACTGCTTCGGATCTTTACAATTCGAATTCTGTTACCTTCGAGCTCTTTGGAATATTTTTCCTTCAGATTCTTGTGTACGTCTAACTGCATTTCGAATTCTGTTGGCTTCGCTCTCTTCTGTTTTTTTTCATCACATTGCTCATTTCTCAACAATCTTTGACATTTGTCCCTTACTTCTGCAGGATTAAAAGTTGTTCTCCTCTTCATGGGCATTTTAAAGAATTAATTTACAGCTAGTCAATAACGTTTGAATGGATTTATTATTATAGAAAAAGAATCAATAATGTTTCAATGGATTGAGATCACATTCAATATTAAAACACAGCAAATCTGGTAATTATTGTAGAAAAAGTATATACACGTATTTCATGCTCGGAATTCTTTCTCAAAACTAAATCGTCTGCTACGTTTCAATGCCACTTTTAGACTTTCTTAATTATAATATACACGTATTTCATGATTGTAATTCTTTCTCAAAACTAAATCATCTGCTATGTTTCAATGTCACTTTAGTTATATAAATCATCGCGTCAAGACTAAACGCACGTGTTTCTAGCTAAGTCAACGTGTCTTGCAGAATATTTGAGTTTGAACAGGTAGCTTGGGATAGTTTCAATTCATGAAATGGATAGATAAAACATTCATTGAAAATGAATGACTTTTCATCCTTATATTTTCATTTTTAAAAAGAAACATTCCGGCGTTGCCACGTACATGAAAATAATATATCAAATTCATTCTTGAATGCGCCAATATATGAATAAATCACGTTTTTAATTCACGTCTATTTATTTTTACGGAAATGTTGTAATTAAATTGGCAACAATGAAATGTTATAATGGCCTTGAACAAAAATATCCGGGGAAATTTTGCGATTTTTTTTTTTGCGGTTTTCAATATCCGTTGATACTTCTAACATAATTCGGAAATGGAACGTCGTAGTGGAATGAAAATAGTCTATAACCATCACTCACGTTCAAGCAATAAGTTGTCCAAGTTTCATCGCAATCGGATGAACGGTACGGCAGCGCATAAGATACGAACAAACAAACAAACAAACATTCATTTTTATATATAGATATATAATATATATATATATATATATATATATATATATATATATATATATATATATATATATATATATATATATATATATATTTATATATATATATATATATATATATATATATATATATATATATACATATATATATACATATATATATATATACATATATATATATATACAGTAACCACCGCTTATAGTGATCACCGTTTATAAGAATCAATATCGAGAAAACAAACACAAATGTATTATTTCCATGTTAAAATTTTCGCTTTAAAGAATCAATCCACCGGTTTTAAGAATCAGTTTACACTATTCGCTTTCGTTTCATATTTCCAAAAAAGCCTCTAAAACCCTCAAAAGGAACGAAGTTCTTTCTTATTTTTTTAAAGAAAGATTGATAAGATGGGATGGAATATAGTCATAAAATTCATCCCTTTCTTTGTTGGACATAACATAGTAGTTTCCCCTTAAACGCTTGAGCACAACACTGTCCTATTAGCTTGACCTGGGGGCATCTTTACCCGTCTGGGTCCGATTTCACTTTTCTCCACTGACAAACAAAAATAGGGACTCTTTTTTCACACCTCCCACATCCTGGTTGAGGCTTCCTGGATCCTGAAACACATAAATCTTCGGCGAAGTGTCCACTATCAGTTAGGCAAATGTGGCATTAGTAGATTCTGCACGTTATGAAACCTCGAAACGTTAGCTAGAGGGTGAATCTTCGTCTGAGACTATTAGTATTGAAAGAGTATTGAAACAGTCTCCTGAAAACTTCATTACGTCAAACTACCATAGAAAACTTTTTCTTGCTCCCTTCCTGTAGTTGAAATGCTAAAACTGTTAAGCAGGTATGTTGTAACAAATATTGGATTTTTTTCTTCCCTTACTATATATAATTATGTGTATCTACTTATAGGTATGGAAATTAAGTTGTATTATTAAGATTATAGAAAATAATTTTAATAAAAGATAATTAACGTAAATTAAAGAATATTTTATGGAAAATTAACTCATGTATATATAGGTGTGTTTGTGCCTGTCCAAAAACCTAAATTTCGGCTATAAGAATAAAAAACAGTAATAACAAACGTGATTCTTATAAGTGGAAATCAATGTGTGTATATATATATATATATATATATATATATATATATATATATATATATATATATATATACAGTGCTAGATTTCTAGAAATAGAGGTGCCGGAACGGTAACCTTCCGGGGTGTGTGGTGGAGGGGCGAGGTATTCCAAATTATTGGCCTGAAAAAAAGAAATCGTTGGTTATACAAAATCTTGAACATTTTATTTAATTCCAAATTTTACTTTGCAAGACAAGTTCAAAAAAAGTTGACGAATTTATATACCTTTGCAATATAATTAATGACAAAAATAAACTAAGAACAGAAATTGATAAAAGAATCAAAAGGGCTAATAAAGGCTTCTTTGTACTGAGAAGACAATTGATATCTAATCTCGCAAAACTAAATTAAGAATTTATAAGACACTAATGCTACCTGTCTTACTTTACCCAAGTGAAACATGGACCTTGAGCATAGATACGCAGCGCTCACTGGACATGTTTGAGAGAAAAATCCTCAGGGCTATCTTTGGCCCAGTGTAGGAAGAAGGACGTTTGAGAACCAGATATAATTTTGAACTGTATAGGCTTTATAGGCAATCAAAAATAACACAAGTCTTCCGTAGTAATAGATGAAGATGGCTTGGCCATGTTTGGTGAAGCTCGGAAGATAAACCCTCTAAGATCTTGACATTTAAAAAACTTGAGGACCCCGAGCTAGAGGTAGACCATCGACTAGATGGTTAAATGACATTGAAAAAGACTTAAAAACTTTGAAAATTAAAAATTGGAGAGGAGTCATCGCAGATAGAAGATGCTGGAAGGAGCGCGTGGTTGAGGCAGCCAGGGCCTGTAAGGGTCTGTTGTGCTTGTGCTTGTGCTTGTGAAGAAGAATAAGAAGACAAGTACAAAAATGTGTTGTAGAAAAGTAATAAAAGCAGTAAAAAAGCACAGTTTCATGATATTTTAAGTTTTGCGTCCATCCTAAAAGATTGTCCAAAACTTCAACATGTTTTCATCATACTTCTTGTCTCTTGACCTCTTCTTACTCTTGACGGCTAATGCTGAATGTTGTCCAGACACAAGCCAAGAGTCAACATACTTAGTTGGGTTAAAGACCCGAAGAGGAGGTCTATTGGTCTTTACAAACAACAGGCCAGAAACTTTTGCAGTATTCAGTGATGATCTCAATGGTGTGATAATGAGGTTCATCTGTGAGAAAACTCTTTCACATTCACTCGACGATATGGCTATCGAATTGACTGACTGTTTCATCGGGTTGAGACTTTCCGGGAACACTCTGAAGTGGAGATACTCTCAGAATCCTGTAGTTAGTTGCCTTTCATTAAGTTTGAACTTAGAGGCAAGTTTCCGCATTTCATTTTCCCCAAACGTTATTGGGACATTTTGTGACCAGTTTTTTTCATCTGTTACTTTCATGGTGTCAGCAAGCTCAAAGTCTTTTTCACTGAGGAGTCTTGTTTCAATAGACTTTTTAAGTGCCTCGTAAAACTTTCCGGAGTTCAAAGGCTGGTTGTTTTTAATACCTTCTTTTTCATGGAGAAGAACTCCGAAAAAAGACAAGTTGTTTACTGCTTCTTGAGCCATCGATGAGTAAAATCCAGGAAATGATTTTCTTTCCTCAAACAAAGAAGGTGTAATTTTTAACTTTTTGTTAGCATAGCTTAGATCAAGCGATTAGATCTTGCGATGTTGCAAAGCTTCACTGAACTCTGAGAGCTCTTGCAATGCATCAGCCATCAAGCCCAGGTCTAAAATGAAATTAGTTTCAGTAATCTTTTCGAGGAGGCCTTCAAACGTACTTTTTTCTTTGCTGTCTCTAGTTGGGTCATTTGAATCTTCTTTAAAGTGATGGACTAGTGCTTCATAAGACCTCCAAACGGCTGACACAGATCTGAAACTAGACGCAACCCAACGTGTGCTCAAAACTCTTCTGATTTTTAAAAGTCCTTTTTCTAGTAAACTTGCACAGGTTCGCAGTTCCCTGCTGTTCTTTGGTGAAGCATGATGCACAACATACAGTTTGTCCATGAAGGATTTAAATCTATCAACTCCTGAAACTGACTGAACTACATCAGACACTGAGAGCTCAAGCCTGTGGTTAGCACAGTGCCAAACAATAACAGAAGGGAATTTTACACAAAATAATGCTTCAACACCTTTGTTTTTACCAATCATAGTAGCAGCGCCGTCACATGTTAAACTTGTTAAGTTTTTACTTAAAAACGTATCAGTTATTCCATTAGAATGAAGACAGTTAATCAAAGAGTCAAATACCGCCTTAGCAATAAAACCATCATGTTCTACTAAATCTAAAAAGGCGTTGGTAGAACCACACATACCAGTTTTAGGCAAAGAACAACGAACGTAAACAATCAAACTTGACTTGTTACTAAGGGAAGTTGACGCATCAATTATCAGGCAATTTTCGTGTCATTCTTCATTATGCAATGTTAGTACAGGCTTTGTATGAATGTAAAATGCGATCCATGTCAACTCCATTAAGTTTTTGCAAATCAATTTCTGTTTCAAAATTGTGAAAGGACTGATTTTCTTTAACAATCTTATATGCAGTACGGATCTGCTAACTTCAGTGGAATGATATATGATTAAACAGTGTGTTGGTGAGTTGCATAGTTTGAAATATTTTTATTGAAATTGTATTGAGATATTGAAATATTGGCTGCTCGTAACTCATAGTGTAGAGATATTTATTTATTTAAACTGAAATGTGTTGTTGTATATAAAGTTAACGTGCTTAAGAGTATAGATAAACTGTGTAGTATATTTATTATCATAGTGTAATGTAAAAGTATAATTGATACATCAAAACAAAGCGACAACAGAAATTTGATTAGTCACTCTACTTAAGGATAGGCTTATATAGTTATATTTAATTAAAATTGGGTGTATTTGATATGTCGGAGGACCCCAGTGAGGAGATTGATATTGAAGATGTAGGTCGGATAAATATAGATGAAGTAGGAGCGAATGAACGCTTGAGGCGATTAGAAGAGAAAGCAAAGCAAAGAAAAACTTCATTACATAATAAGATTGCTTCTAGTAAATTTAATAAAGCTGAAATAAATCAAATCTTTGAAGACACGAAAAATTTAATCCTCTTGATACAGGAACAGCGATTATTTATTATCGACCTAAAGGGGCAGATTAAGGCATTAGAGAGAAACTACAGGGGTGGACAGGAAGGCCGTGTAGAACCGGACAGTGCTAAAAGAACAAGATCAATATCAAGGAAAAGGAAAGAGGGCGAAACATTTGTTGTTGCAGTATTTCCTAAAGCAGAGCAATCCTCAGAACAGACTAAACAAGTGATAAAAGAGACTATTAAACCAGACGAATTAAAATAGGTATTAGTGCGTGCAGGAAAATATCTAGAGGAGGGATACTGATTGGGGTAGATAAAGAAGAAGAAGTAGACAAATTAGTTGCAGAATTTGATCGGACTGAGAAATTACAGAAAAATTATACTGCAAACAAACCGGTTAAGCGCAAGCCACAGATCATAATATATGGAATTGAAGAAGAAGTGGATAAAGAAGAACTTCAAGACAAACTTATAAAGCAGAATGAAGAATTAAACAAATTGGAAACTAAGGTTTTATTCAAATTCAAGGGAAGATCGAGCTATAATTGGGTTTTCAATACTAACGGCGAATCGTTTAAGGAGATTATTAAAAATAAAAGAGTAAAATTTGATTGGCAGAGATACCAAATTAGAGAATATATCAAACCAAAACTTTGCTATTGCTGTTACAGTATAGGACATATTGCAAAAAACTGTAAAAACGAAAAACTTTGTAAAAACTGTGGTGAAAAAGAACACGGGGACTGTAAAAAAGAAAAGAGTTGCCCTAACTGTAAAATACTAAATGAAAGACTTAAATTGAATTTAAAAATCGAACATACTGCCACTGATAATTTGTGCCACTACTATTGTTTGGACGTGGACAGAATAATCTCGAGGACATATTATGGATAATGCTCCTTCTTGGGAATCGGAACCTGCTCCCTCGTTTCCTGTGAATCATTCGGTTCTTACTTGTATTCATCTGAATCTAAACAACTCTTATATGGCGGCGATTGAACTGTTTCAGTCATTGGAATGGAATATAGTCTCAATTAATGAACCGCATTATAGAAAAAAAGAACCCAGGCAATTAATAGGTTTACCAAGAGAATACCAAATTATACTTAGTGATGGTGAACTCAGAGTAGCTATGGCGTTGAAAAGAATCTTAAGGTATTGTGATATTATCACGACTGATCATCTAATAAGAATAAGATGTGGTGAAGGAGAAAATGAAATAATATTTGTGACGATCTATCTGCCACCGGCGAACGGTGAAATGACTAGAACAGATCCGCAATGGGGAAACTTACAAGCATTATTGACCAAATACAGAGGGAAAAAATAGTCTTATTAAGGGATTTCAATGTGAAATCTACCATATGGGGCAGAAGAGACTCTGATAATAGGGGCCTAGCTATTAGTGATATGGTTATACAATTTGATGGCATCATTCATAACAAGCCTGGTAGTCCACCTACCTATAATTGTCCATTTGGACAAGGGTGGACTGATTTGTCTATAACATTTGGAATAGAGGTAGACTGGATAAGGAAATGGAGAATAAGTGAGGAATTTGATAATACCGATCATAATGCCATCATATTTGAGATCAATAAAGAAAACTTTAAATGGAATATGAAAAGCTACCCTAGATGGGATTTGAAGGAAATGGATTGGATCAGGTTTAATGTAGAAGTCAGAAAGTTTATGAAAGATTTAAAGCAGAAAATGAGTAGTCAAACGATTGATGAAACAATTAAAGAATTAAATAATGACCTTACTAAACTGTGTGAGAAGCACAAAAGAAATAAGAAAAAGGTACAAAGAGTTAATGCGTACTGGTGGACAAGGGAATTGAATATTGAAAGGAGGAAGGTTAGGGCGATGCGTAGAAAGTATCAAAAGGCTGGAGACAGTAATGAAAGAAAGATTCTAATGGACAAGTTTAAGAAGGAAAGAGCTGTTTATAGAAGAAAAATATTAGAAGCTAAAAGAAGCGCTTTTAAACTATTTCTGAACAAGTTAACAATAAAGGACACTTTCGGTTCGGTTAAAGGTGTCATAAGTGAGAATAAAAGGAACGAGGTAAGCGCGATGATTAATGAAGAAGGAATAAAAGTGGATAAAGAGGAAGAAATTGAAAGAGTATTGGCTTCCAATCATTTAAAAGTACAGATCACATAGAAGATGAAGAAGAGAATGAAGGACAAATGGACGAATTCACGGAAATAAGTATACTGGAGTTGGACCTTATCATGGGTGAAATGGCAAAGGACAAAGCTCCAGGTATAAATGGATTAACGCTGAGCATTATTGAAGCTGCATACAAGGCTGATAAAGAAGTACTGAACACACTGTATAACAAATGTCTACAACAGGCTTATTTCCCCTATGAGTGGAAAAGGGCTAGAGTTATCTATTTCCATAAACAAGGTAGAGATAAAGAACTACCAGGATCGTATAGACCGATATGTCTCTTACCCGTACTATGGAAAATATTGGACAAAATTATCACAACTAGATTGGTTATCCATCTAGAAAGTAACAAGTTATTATCTAAGGAACAGTTTGGATTCCGTAGAAACATCAGCACGATACATGCCCTCAGAAATATTTTAAAACGAGTTGAAGCAAATAAAAAGGAAGGGAAACATACTTGTCTAATAACATTAGATATCACCAATGCTTTTAACTCGGTCAAGAAAAACAGTATAATAAAAGAAAATAAGAAATTGAAACTCAAAAAATATTTATACAGGATTATTTACAGTTATCTAAGTAATAGAAAAATTATTGTTGGCAAAGAAGATTTTGAATATAATGTTGAGGTTCCCCAGGGATCTTCCCCGGGTCCCATTTTATGGTTAACTGTAATTAAAGATCTATTGAATGTAGCAAAATATAAAGAATGGTTTCATATTCAAGCGTTTGCAGATGATGTGATGATCTGTATTAGCAGCAAAGTAGGGTATAAGTTCACGGAAAAATCAAAAGAAGTAATAGATCTATGTGAAAAATGGGCCAATGAGCATAATCTAAACTATAAAATCGACAAATGCTACTATACAATAGTGGCATGTAAAGGCGAGATAAGTAGAAGACCTACGATTAAGATTGAAAACGGTAATATAAAATATGGTAAAGACATTAAGTATCTAGGTGTAATACTGGATAATAAGCTAAACTTTCATAGACATATTATTGAGACGAGAGAAAAAGCACTCAAAATATTACATAAGATTATGAGATATGTTAAAAAGACATGGGGCATGAGAACGGAAATAATAAAAGAAATATACAAAGTTATTATAGAGAAGATACTACTATATGCTGCTGAAGCATGGTATAATGACAAAGAGACCATGAAAATTAAGCTTCGACAATCACAAAGACCATTTATGATTGCAATTACCAAGTGCTATAGGACTGTTGCAACGGAGGCACTAAATGTACTTTCCGGCTGTCCTCCTTTAGATCTTAGAGCTAAAATGAATAAACAAATTTATGAAATATTCATAGAGGGCAGAGAAATTGAAATAGAAAACGTAATATATAATAGCGAAAACTGTGAGATTAAAAAGAATAGAATTAGAAATTTGAAAAATCTATGGGCAATAAATTGGACTCTAAACATGCAACCGAAGACAAAATTTAGTATATACACAGACGGTTCTAAAAAGGATGATAGGGCAGGCTCTGGAGTGATGTTGTATGAAGATGGAATTGAAAAATGTGTATTGAAAGAAAGAATTGGAGGAGGCAACTCTTATATTGCTGAATTGAGGGCTATTCAAATGGCGGTCGAGCTTGCCAGGAACATTAAAGTAAAAAATTTTGATATATTCACTGATTCGAGAAGCTAGTGTCGGAAGCGATTAGTAGTGTCGAGTACAAAGGAGAAATAATTGAAAATGTTAAGCAAATAATTAGAGAGGAAAATGCCGAGGTCACTTGCATTGGGTTAAGGCGCACGTTGGGATTAGACAAAATGAAGAGGCCGATAGAGTGGCGAAAGAGGCCGCCGAACTTCCACAGATAGGAACAAATTATAAACATAACAAGAAAAAGATAAGGGAAATATTAACTAAAAACATCATTAAAGAATGGCAGGAAAGGTGGAATGCTTCCACTACTGGAAGAAGAGTATACGAGATTTTCCCAAAAGTGAGTGAGAAAAGATTAATAGGGGACTTTCTAGTCAACCAAACAATAACAGGCCATGGAATATTTGGTTCTTACCAAAAGAGATTTCATAATAAAGATAGTCAATGTGAATGTGGCGAAGAACAAACTGTCGAACATTGTTTGTTTAGTTGTGAATAACTTAGAGAGGTCAGGAGTAAGCTCCCGAAAAATAATGAAAACTGGGACAAACAGATTTTACTGTGATTATTATTATAGAAAACTCATAAAAAATATTATGAACATTCTGATGGAATTACAATTGCCATGTGTGCCTGGGTCTTCATGACATGGGGACATTGGGTAATTAAGTTGCTTCTTGTGTCTCTTTTTATTGATCTTTTAGTATCTTCTAAGCTACTGGTCCTGGAATTGAGAATTGTGTATTTCAACAGTGTATTGAGTAAATTGTTAGTATCATGTATTTTCCATTTGGAAATGTGATAGGGTATTATCTATTAATATCGTGTGTTAGTGTTGATGTAATGGGCTTCAAAACAGTAGAATAATATATTTAAACTGAGCTTCATTGTGTTTACTTTGTTGTAATAGGCGACTAAAAGGAATTGTATCGCTTCTTAACTGCACAGCAATTTGTTTTATCTTCAATGGCGTATTGTATTATTATTAAATTAGTAAGATGTGCATAAATGGTAGCGTAGTGCAAATTCATTGTAGTACTGAAATATAAAACTGTAGTATCGAATATCTAGATTATGTTGCATTGTGAATCTAAATGGTTGTATAGTGTACTTAAATAGTGTTGCATTATGTACCCAAATCAAGTTGCTATGTGTATGTAATTAGTGTACTAATATAAAAGATGTAGTAATATTTATGTAATAGCTACTGCTGCTGTGTTACCGTGACGGTACTACTATATATATTGTCGTATATGTGTTGCTACATATGCATCGGTATATAATATATTTGTATTGTTATATATTTGTATTAACAGTATTATTGTTAGTGTATTGCATTATTGTATATTATGGATAGTTGTATTATTGCAATGTATATTGTGTATAATTGTTTTAGTGTACACTATGTGTAATTGTATTATTCTAAAAGAAAAGGAAAAAGAAAAAAGGGGGTCATGTGAGGAAGGAAAAAAGAGGAAAAAAATGAAAGGAAAATATAATTTGGCCAAAGCTGGGTGCAACCATGAACAAGGGCTAGGATATTTGGGATATAATGCTTTACAAAGTGTAATAATAAAATTAATTTAGATTAATCATTCTTTAGCTATGGTATTGCGAGCGCTTATTTTTCTACAGCGTTGCTGAATGAAATAGATTCTTAATTAGGAATTAATTAAATGTCTACTTGGTAGCTGGTTGGGGGCAGATTTGTTCCCTCCCTGTGGGCCCCGACTGGAAGATTATTGTCGGGTCGATGTGTCTAGCGGATTTTTACCGTATAACCTTCGGGTGTGGACGGTTAAACATATTCATGCAGTACGAAATATATTTTCAGTAGCTTGTTTTTCGTGAGCACGCTGCTTCAAAACAACTTTCTCCAGTACTTCATTTTTACCTTCACATAAAATTTTAACAGCTGCTTTATGACCAGCACTTTCTTTGTGTTAATACATTTTTTTCCTTAATGAAGTTTACTTTTTTTTCTTTAGTGTCGCCGTAGCTACTCATCCCACCACTTGCCCAAGCTTTTGAAATTTTCATACCTGTTTTCTTATGGACAGATAAAACCCCAACCTTTTCACAAGCACTTCATCCTAACGTTCCATTTTTAACAAGCAACCAGTCATATTTTTAGTAAAACTCGTTTTTTGGGAGTTAGTCCAGCAATCTGGCAAGACATTGTCGCCCTCAACAGGTGTGTCTTTTTCTTTAGGGTATTCTACATTACAATCAAGCTTTTCTGAAGCCATTGTTTCGCTTGCAGTGTTACAGGACGGTTGCGAACTTAGGCTTTTCATTTCGCTGTCATCGCCATTAACCACATTGTCATCATTGGTATTGTCACAACTAATGTTGTGCTTGAGTCTTTTACTGCCACCCTAAAGTGAGAAAAAATCAGTCAGTTTTTTGCTCATTTCACTTCACAATCTATCGCACTCACACTGACTTGAAACTGCTCAAACGCAACTAACCTCAACAACACAACATGGAAGAAGGGTAGCTGCCTCGGGGAGGTCGATTCTCGAAATGAGAGGTCGGGGCTAATCAATACCTCATTTGCAAACCCTCGAAAAGTCAGTGCAGTCCGCAAAAAATGAGTCAGACTACCATCCCGTCAGCCGACCAAGGTCAAGGCACAATACCACCCGCTTCAGTGAAATAGTCCCAGTTCGCTGTACTCAATAGTAACGCTCAACAAACTACCCCAGCCTCACATCATAATCGATCGTTACGACCTGCGAATGGTTCTTTTATGTGAAGTGTAAAGAGAAGTAGGTAAGGCTCACTCACTAACAACAGAGTAATTTGTGATAAAATAAATGTTTTTAACTATCATATTTTTTTTTATCCTAAAGAGAGGTACCGGAACGCCGATCCGGCGCGTTCCGCCTCAGATCTAGCCCTATATATATATATATATATATATATATATATATATATATATATATATATATATATATATATATATATATATATATAGTTTGGTCTTATGTAAAACAATTAAACGTTTCCTTAGGAACACCGTCAAGTTTTCTCGAAAGGGAATCAGTTTAAAGATAATGTGCAAACTGGCATATATTTGTATTTGGGAAAAAATGATTCAACAATTTTCTTTTGTGACTACCATTAAGTTGCTATGTGTAAAAAAAAAGTAATAGTTAAATTTAGAAGGTAACTTTATGTGCTTATACATGTGGTAAGAAGGCCTCAGAAAGGCAGTAGTTAAAGTAAAGATGTAATTCAGCTAATTTAGAGCATAATTTGTGTAAGTTTTCTGTGGTTTGAATTTTTTTTAGGTTAAATGTAATGTTAGTGCATTTCAGCATCTATTATTTAAATGCGTACTGGTAAGATTTAACTCTTTAGTTTAGAGTCGACAGTGAATTGTAGTAGAGTTCATTTTGTATATTCTATGTTTCGCTATCGTGAATCATTCAGCTTGAGGAGCGATAAGTGTGTTTACTTTTCCCTAGCACCTAGCCATGAACGGGTAGGCCGGGGGAAACTTGTATCAATGCTGTCACCAGCAGCCGGTCAACAGTGTTGGATGGTTGAAATTTTGCCTGTTGGCAGGCAAATTTTCAAGTTAGCGGTGGGCATGTAACGTCCAGGAAACGTGCCCTCGAGAACAGTTGAACTTTGCACGTATTCACCGATATTGTGTGTGAAAGACAATTCATTGAAAGACAATTCAAGTTCATCGACGAATCATTTATATGCCTAATAATGTGAAACAGATGTTATTATCTGATATTTCTCAAAGTCGTTATTATGCATTGCAAGTCGAAGAGTCCACTGATATTGCGAATTTTGCAAATCTTATGGCGTTTGTCAGATACGAAAAAAATCAAGAAATTCACGACGACTTTTTATTTTGCCAGCCTTTATTACGTCACACAACAGGAGAAGATATCTTTAATGTTATGAAAAAATTTATGCAATAGAACAAAATTGATTGGAATAGATGTGTTGGAATAAGCACAGATGGAGCAAAAAGTATGGTCGGAATTAATAGAGGACTCGTTGCTAGAATTCAAAATTTTGCCCCAAATGTTACATCCACACATTGTTGCATACACAGAGAGGCTTTGGCAACACGTAAGATGTCCGCTGATCTACAGAAAGTGCTGGATGAAAGCGTGAAAATCGTTAACATTAAAAACCGTCCTTTGAAAGCACGACTTTTTTCGCAAATATGCGAAGAAATGGGAAGTAGTCATACCCAGCTTCTTTATCATACCGATGTTCTTTGGCTATCTCGAGGAAAAATTCTAAATCGATTGTTTGAACTTAGACATGAAATTCAATGTTTTCTTCATGATAGATTTGAGTTGAGAAATTGTTTACATGACCGGAAATGGCTTTGTAAACTAGCATACTTAGTAGATATATTCTCTCTTTTAAATTGCCTCAACTTATCGTTACAAGGCAAAGAAATTTCAGTGTTTTATGTTCAAGATAAATACCATACTTTTTTTATAAATTGACCAATTTATAAAAAAAGTATGGTATTTACAGGTAAGTTTTTGTTCATTTATTAATTTTTTAAGTGTTATTTTATCATAAAAGACCAAAAAAAGTCTTAAAAAAGGGTTTTTTAAAAAAATTGGCTCTGAACGTAGGCAGTCACCTTAACAACCAGGGAACCAAATTATGACGATCTGTTATCTCAGAACAATCAATTTCATCCTTCTCATTGATCCAAATAAACGTTATTTATTATATAACTTTTATTTATATTTTATTATGAATAATTTTATTTCTCTTTTATTATTATTTTGTGTATGTCACAAAAAAAAAGAAGAAAAATTCATTTTGATTGTTATTAAAATACATCCATTTTTTTGACGAGGGGCACTCAGCGTTACTAAAATTATAGAAGGGGTAAGCATACGTCAAAAGTTTGGGAAACACTGCTGTAAGGTATTACAAGTTCGTGGAGGGGCTTGGGGTGCCTTGAGTGGATGACAGATCTGTACAGTTTGTCCGAGCCCCACAGCAATGAAAAATGTCACTGAACTTGGGAAATTAACCCTCGACTGCGTATTCAGGTGGCTACGTAGCGACTGGTCTTCAGTGATTCATGGCCGATAACCGAGCGGGGAGGGGGTTGGGCAGATTTAACGAGTTACAAGTTCGTGGAGCTGAACTGTTGAAAAATGCCAAGAAATTCCCACATTTTTTACAAAATTTTGAAATCTACTATTGAAACTTTCTCATATAAACCAGTGTTATGTAGTATACTCGTTTGATAAGCTTGTAAATTGGTATACATAAGAAATATTGAAAACAGTCACACTTTTTTTATATTACATATTTAAATAAGGTAAGAAAAACAGTGGAACGTCGATCGATCGTTCCCCGAATCATTGTTTTCCCATATGTAACGTTTATTTCATCCGGTCGAGGGGATACTAATCCCTTGTTATGCACCTCGTAGTACAAGAGGTCCCTTTAGTAACGATCGATCGAGGTTCCACTGTAATACTTATTAACTTTACCTAATAATACTAATAATAATATTTATTTACTTTACCTAAATCTTCCTTTGACACAACTTTGGATATTCGCGAGCGGGCTGCAAATGTTGCACAGCCTCCCAAGAATCCAAGCACGCTTGCTGAAAATGAAAATATTATAAATGCGTTGGAATTATTTTTCACACAATGAAAAAACGAAGTATAGGTAGAAAACAACCCGTATACTAAAAAAAAAAGATATAAAAAAAATCTTTTCAAAATCCGGGATGAAAGGCAATCCAAAAGCTGTTTTCTAATTCTGAGATTAGGATGGTGGTAGCGTAAATGATAGAGTGCATACTTTTAAATGTTGGTTTCTGATACAAAAGATAAAAAAAAATTTACCATTAAATACAGGCTGTCCCAAATTAAACTTCCCTACTTTAAGGTTGTCTACAGTCGAAACTATTGTTCAGAAAGTTATGAAATTTTGTATAGGACATATCGAAGGGATGGGAATTTGTTTGAGCGAATAAAGAAATTTGTTCAAAATTTCACCACCAGAGGGCGTTTTTGATGAATTACATATTTACGACTGGTTCTTTAACTAAGATTTCACCATCTTTTTATCCATAGGTCACCCTAACACAATAACTCATTAAATTTTACAATCTTTCAAGTGATTGTAAAGCCGATCGGAAACTTGTTCTATAACTAATTTTCGGACAAAAGATTTGAAGGAACGAAGAAGAAACAAATATGCAAATTAGTTTTTGTCGACGTAGAGCAAAAGCTGTTATAAAACCTAGAAACTTTCATGGAGATTTTGTTTTCACCGTCCTTGCTATTGCTAATCAGAATGCCATCGTTACGATTACTAGATCGAGCTTTGTTAGTAAAATTGTTTTGCCAAAACGATAATTCGGCACTAGTTGCTCTACGAAAATTTTGCAGTTTGAAGGGGATACAAAAAGGTCCATTGACTGTTAAAGGTCTTCGATTAATGGTGGCCAAATTTGAAGAAACTAGTTCTCAGCATTTACCCGGATACACTGAGGTCAACTGTAGAACATGCTATCTTACGATTTCAAATGGTAGCTGAAAATGATGGCCGGCATGTTAAACATATCTTGTTGTAATAATTTTTTAACTATAGTAAGTGTTGGCAAAATGTGTAATTCGTCAAAATAAACACCCTCTGGTGGTGAAATTTTGAACTAATTGTTTTTATTCGCTCAAACAAATTCCCATCCCTTCAATATGTCCTACACAAAATTTCATAACTTTCTGAACAATTGTTAACAGACTTCGAAGGTACAAGGTGCAAATGAATAAAAAATTTACTGGGTGAAAACAGAGCGGGTCCGATAGGTAAGGCGGCGAGGCGACCAGCTCAGTCGCCAAATTCAAAGATGGGCTAAATAGACACATAGTGAAAATATGAAAATTTTAACATTGTCAAAATACGAAAATTTTAACGAATAATGAAAAAATATTAATCTCAAAAATGAAGAAATTCATAAAAATATACAAATATAAGCGAATATTTTTCTTTATTAACTCCTGAATTTGAGATCATGAGAATTAAATTTTGAATATATATTTCCTAACAAAATTCTCCTAACAACATTTTCTATGCAATTTTCTAACATTGCACAATACTAACTCTACCTAAATTGTACTACTTTTTTAAAGTTCCGTCATTTAAAAAAATCCCGTTATTCTATTAAATAGACTATTTCTCATAGAGATACATTCAATACTTTCCATTCAGTCTCTCCAAAAATTCGTAAAACCGTCGTTTTGTAAAACTCGCCTCAGGCGCCGCAATTGATCTGCCCAGCTTTGGGTTAAAATAACCAAAATGCTTTTAGCAAAATAGAGAACATAATAAAGTGAATACCCGAATATTTTGCTGCTTAGAAGACTCGCATACTTGGTTTAAATTTGAAGTTTAAAAAACATAAACATATATTAAAACAATCACAAAGATATGCACTCGGCTGGAAAACACGTCTGACTTACCGATGTGATAAACGCCCTCTCTAAAAGCGAGTCCCACTCCAATGTTTCTTCCTAGCAGTGATATAGTTCCTAGAAGTCCCAAGTATGGATCGTCAACTCTGTAGTGTTTAAACAGTGGTACCAGAATAATGAGAACAGTAATTCCGATCACGGAATAAATGGACGTTATTGTGGAATAAACTGTGTTGCTCCATCCGAACTTGTGAAGTACGTAAAGGTAGTTGATGTCACCCGTTGCTAGGAAAATCGAAATTTGAATTAATAAAAGTTAGAGAATACAAACATGTGTTGTCTTTCTTCTTAAAATTTTGATTCTATGGGGATTTAGTACCGCTATCGAAGGATACGACATTTCGTCAAATGGAAGGCCGAAGGGGCCTGCATCCCACTATAAAGAATTTCTGTCACGCATTATCGCACATGTATATTATCACGACGTATTAACCAAAAGCATACCTTTGATATCGATTTCGTCTGATACTGTGGGCCTGCTCCCAGAAATAATTCTGTTACTTCCTCCACTTATTCCAACCTTTACTCTGAACTGATTTTTGGTACTTACATTAGCACTAGTATTCTTCTACCTATTCCAATTTTTACCCTGAACTGATATTTGGTACCTGTGCTGGCTCTAGTATTCCTCCACCTATTCCAACCTTTACTCTGAACTGATATTTGGTACTTACGTTAGCACTAGTATTCCTCTGCCTATTCCAATCTCTAATCTGAACTGATATTAGGTACTTATGATGGCTTTAGTATAAAAAAACGTTTTCCTTGATTTTTTAAAATGACTTCCTTTAATTACCTTAAATAATTTTCTATAAAACAACTTACTACAAACAAGACAAGAGATGGCCAACAGGCAAATCTAGCTCGGAAATCTGTTGGTCGAACGCATCCACGCTAAAAATTTTATAATTTTCATCTGAGTTGGTTGCAATTTATCTAGAACTAGATTCAAAATAATTTACATTTTGGTTATGTGTTCTTTGAAGCATGCTTGCATTACTTTTAAAACTTCTGAAAAAGCTAGAAGAGAATTAGGAGTTATTACGCATGTCTGCATATAAAAGTAAAGTTGATAGAATTAGGATTTTTTTAAAGGTTATTAAAATGTTGAATGATAATAATTTTCTTTATACATAAATTTTTGTTCAGAATAAGAAAGTAAGTGAAACCCTTATTTTCTTTCAAACTGTAATTATACTGTATTGAAATTTCGTTTTTTTTCCTAACAAAATATTTCAGATTAAATGTTCAAATGTCAAAAAAAAAAAAAAAACTTTATAGAAGAACGAATTTCATGTAAATTTACATAAAAAATTTAAAATTACCTTTTTTACACATTGTAAACAAAAATTTCATCTTTTGATCGCTCGTAGAGGTTTTGCAGAGTTTAAAAATCAGTTACTGAGAGATCTTTCGACGCATTATAGTTGATGCGAGTTGAGCAGTTGAGAGTTGACCACCTCTGGTATGATTTGATATTGTATATGATTTATTATGTCTCTCACAATTATCCCAATATATTTGTATAGTTTGGTCTCCTTGGATTTTTAAATTTGAATATATTTAGAAATCTTACTTTCTATATTTTTTACCGATGTTGTGCGCGTGTTTTCACATATGATGAAGTGAACAGATAAATTTCATACTCACAGTTCATAGTGATAACGAGGGAACACATTGAGAGTATGAGAAGAATAACTTGTGTTCTTCCTTTATGTGGTCTTTCTTTAGCAACGGCAATGAAGCTATCCATGAAAGTTTTACAGGAGAACAGCTTTCTCAATTTGACTGGCCACAGCTCATCTTTATCCAAACCTCGAGTCTCTTTCAGAAGAAATATTACCCAAATAATACTAAGACACAAGCCACCGATAGAGAATAAGAAAACTGCTGGATACCCGAGGAATTTAAAAATCCAGCCTCCTGCAAGGGCTCCAAATGGTATAGCAAATCCAGTTGCCATCTCTATGAAAGCGTACTTCATAGTTCTTTCAAGCAAGGCTGTGGAATCAGATGCATAACTGTAGAATATAGCCAAGATTGAGACTGGACCACCGAAAATCCCTGTAAAGATCGCCGGAATAAAATAGTATTCCACTCTTGTTTCAAGGAAGTATGCACATATGGTTGATCCAATAGCATCTAGGGTCATACCGACGAGAGCCAATATTACTGGAAACTTTCTACCATATTGATCGCTCCAAGGTCCAATGAAACATGCCAACACTGCTGCGGGAGCTATTTGTAACAGGGATTGTCCTAGTTGGTAATTAGTGGCCAATTTTACAACCGACGTTTTTATTGTCGTGAAATTATCCAAGTTATCGCAAATGAGATGAGGAAATCCAAAGTGAACTAAACAAACTTTATCTATTATCAAAGTTGTTGATGAAATTCTTGTCATCATGTATGAAAATGTGAATATGAAAGCCGCCACTTCTAATCTCAATTTACTCAGACAAGTTCCACACGCCAACAGTTTGGACTGAACCTTCGAAATGCAAGTCACATTGTTGCTGTCGTCTGAAACATTGTTTTCCAAATGAGTTGCATCCAATGTTTCACTCGATGACGCCTGATACTGGATGATGTCTGAGCTGTCTCTCTTTGATGTCGTTGAAGACATTATGAACTTCTTTATGTCAGTAACTACCAAACACAGAATTTACTAGATACTTTTGAAAATATATCTCTTTCGCTGAGGCCTGCAACTTTGAGATGACTCAACTAAGATATATTCCCACAGTTTGGCTACCTGTAAAAGCAAAAAGAATTGTTTCAAAATATTGTAAATAGACAGCAACAGTTGACATATATAAGGGCAAACACATTACCTAAAGAGTCTTATTTCATATAAATCCTATTATTGCAAAATAAAGGAACTACATATTTAAAAAATTCAAATCATTTTTTTCTAGAGAATTACTTGCATGTTGATATAATTTATTCTCTGCTGGATGAAAGCGCCTTTATTACTTAATATCTTGAGCTATATTTTTTAAAAAATCTCTCGGTTGTCAACCTGTTACAATAATTTAAATGTTTGGACAGCTATTAAAAAACATCTTTTTCTACTCGAGGGATAAACGAATCCATAACTCATTTAGGCTAAAAAAATTTCAAGATGCTGTGATTAGCATAAAGTCTCATTTATATTTGTCAGACAGAATATTCTAAATATATTTCGAGCAGATCACGTCCGCAAACATATGAACTTTTGATTAATTATATGTCTAAATATTTTTAATACTTAAAAGGTTCCTGTCTTTAAATTTATAGTTTGTATCCCAAAACCACACAGAATTATTTTGAAATTGTTTTTGAAGAAATAGCTAAATATTTAATAATTTTTCTGGGACTATTTTGTGTACGATGAGGGCAGATTTTTCTTGATATAATTACGATAAATAAAAATTCCATTTCAGACTACTATTTGACAGGCAGAGGATAGATTCTTGAATGAATAAGAAACGAAAATCGTCTCCCTGAAATAAATGGATAAAAGAAAGAGTTTTTACTTTAAAAATAGGAAAAGGAAAAACAAACATTTTCATATTTTACTGAGTGCAGCTTTTACAGCTCAAGTTTTTGATTCTTTTGAGACCCTTTTTTACTGTTTGCAGTTTTTCTTTTCTATTTAAATAATTATATTAATGCCTTTTCTGTTTAAGATTATATTAAAATATTTTCTGCTATCATTTCTGCGTAAATAAAGTAACACACTTTGGTACACCTATTAATATCAATCTTATAGCTACGTAGTAATTTTCACTGCTAAATTAGTTTTCAGAAATGTGATGATAGTGATGTTTACATTGTGACTAATTGGATGAGACTATAAATAAACATTAACCATCTAGTTACAAGGAGGAATTTTCAAACGAGACAAAAAATATGGCCAATTGATAAAATAATTCAAAATTGGAACTAAATATATGTTGATCTAGAAAATGAGGTTTCTTCTTAAAATGCTCAGAAAATGACAATCTCAAATCAAAGAAGAAAATTTACAAATGGTATAAATCCTTGGAAAACTAGAAGTATTAATAAATATTAATTTAAATGATTTTCATTAAATTAAAGTTGGATTTAGGGCAGGTATATGAAGCAATTTTCGAAGACTGACGCTGTTGTGCTTATTTTAGAAATCATAGTAGTATTGCCATTGATAAAATGTTTTACTAGTCCTTTTACTCTGAATTTGTTAATTATAAATATTAAGCAAACAGTTGTAAAATATCTAAAATGTAAATAACTTCGATCTTCAATATACTGGTATTAGAAATGTTTTACTTCCTTACATAGGGCACACATATCGTATTGTGTCATGCTTTTAGATAATAAATAAATAATTTAATTTTAACTAGAGACTAAAAGTCTCTCGACGATATCGGATAATGGTTCTGTGATTAGAGTACTGTCCCGATATACAGAAGATGGTGGGTGTGATTCCGAACACCACTCAAGGTTCTTTCCCAAAGAGCGAATAAACATTAATGATTACGGCAAAGATTTGATCGTTACAAGCCTAAAAATATAATAAAATGAACAGAGAAAAATGTTGGATTTTTTAACAATGTGTTTTACCAATACGCAAATTAACCCTTCAGTGGGCGCGCCCGTGTATAAAGTGCAACATGATCGTAATTTTGAATGGTTTGTTTTTACAAGTAAGGTTTGAATGTTCTAAACGGTTTCTATTTATAGATACACCCTTTCTAATGCAGGTCTGATTTTCTGACCCTTATATTCTTTTCCATTCATTGTTGGTCGTGATTTAACTGTGGCAAACCGGCGATTATACTGGATTGCAATACGACAAAAATATGAGTTGATGTAGTAAATCAAATGTGCAGCTATTACACGGTATCCCGCATATCCCGAAGAGGGACAATCTCATTGTTTTTTAGGTTTTTGGACATAATAGGAATCGATTCACAAGGTATCCTTAGATGCATTAAATCAGACAGTTTTGAAATAAGGCGTTTGTATCTGCATTCTTTGGCCTTTAATTATAAATATATCTCAATATTATCAACATTTTATATCATGTCATAAAACGCAGAATTAATGTTTTTCAATTTGAGAAAAGAAAGTTTATTACAAAAGGAATAAAAAAGGTTGAAAGAGACGTTGCACTTTATGCAACCCGCGCCTGCTAGTGTTCCAAAAATTGGTGCGCCCGCTGAAGGGTTAACGTGCCCTGAAATGGGTATGCGCGCCAACTGCGAGGTGTATTGATATAAATAAGGACTCCAGTTTTCGACAGAACGAGAGCGTGCGGATGTAAGTCAGAATGACCTTCGATTGCAGAACTGTAGCGGTACAGCAGATAATAGAACTGAAATTAGATTAGACTTAAGTAGTAACATAAGATATGTTCTACGTTTTATTTGTTTTCAACTATCAAGTAAGCAGTTGATTTAGTTATTAAAGATTTCTTATTTCGTACATATTGTCGTAGACCTTCGTTCAAAAATAATCAAAAAGCTCTATTTACTTTTAGACTAATAATTTAAAAATTAAAAACTTTTTTTTCTTTTTTACATCAAAGTATTCAAAGTTTGTGAATGAATGAATTATTTATTATTTAATGTAATTGAATATTTATTACTATGTAGCTAATTTGACATAAAATATTATATACCAAGTATAAAACACACAAATATATAATCTCTTACAGCGGACATTTTGAGAAAAAGAATTTCAAAACCTCCTCTTACAGATAAATTAGCCTGCTAATTAGTGGAATAATTTCCTTCTAAATTTAGTCACATCACTCTTTATAGAACAAATCAAATATAAAGAATAAAAATGAAATGAAATACGAAATAAACATTTTTCTTCCTTCTGTAACTTTAGACTCCAAAAAAGCCTTTACCAATGCGAATAATTATTCATAATTTTATCATATTTCATTGAAATAAAAATCAAACCTAAAATTTACTTCCCTCGTCAGAGAGAATTTCTGAAATGCATATTTACAGCTTCATTTTTGGCCAAATCGTTGATCTTTCCTATCTAAAACTGCATTAAGATCCTATTCTTTTTCTGTTTAACTCTGTTTAAATCTATTTCACATTATTATTTGACCAAGGTGACGGGTCTTTTAAATCATGATTAAAAGTGATATTTAGATTTTGCCATACCATATCATAAGCAAGGTTATGCTTGAAATGCTTTGAAATGTTTTAAACTTGTGCTACTAATATTGTTTGATGTACTGATAAATATAGATAAGTAATCTGTTCAACTTTAGAATACGCAAACTGCAAATCAAATTTGGGAGATTTATCTGTTCGGCAGTGACTTAAGTGCCTCGACTTTTCACTAATAGCAGAACTATTTTTCATAAAAATAGTCTTTTTTCGTACTGGAGAAAGGCAATATCATAAATATTTGATTTATAAATATAAACATATTTTTTATAAAGATGTGTGGAAATGTCTGTATCTTGCTGATTTTTTTCAATTTTTTCGTGTTAAAATTTTTGTAATGTAACAGCTTAATTTATTTACTCCTTTTCTGTGTTTTATAAGTTACATGTCATTACAAAATATAGATGTGAATACATAAAAGACAGTAAGGCAGATAATATATTTCACAAAAATTTACCAACAAACTTACTTTTATTGTTGTTCAAAGTAATAAAGAAACGTAATTCATTATTTTTTAATGCATACATCAAGAAAAAATTTGGATATGAATCAAAGGACAAGGAAAAGAAAAATCATAGAAACATGCAATCCAGAATAAATTTAACTGAAGCATTTGAGATATGCATATTGATTTTTAACTTCTAAGCTGAGATTAAAATATTCTTTCTGTGGCACTTTATGTTAAAAAAATGCATTTAGAGAACATTAAAGTAGTATTTAAGAAATGCAAATGACTTAATCAAATATCTATGGATTTTGCCCCATTATCTTCTAAATGATGGAGATTAATTTCCCCTTTCTGCAACTTTACTACAAGAGGAATTAATCTGGAAGAATTATAAACAAGTAATTGAAAACTTACTTACAACGTAATTTCACTCCTTGATTTCTGTATAATTGATTTTGGGTAATTTTTCTCTTATCCTGAAATTAAAGATTTCATTGATTTCAAGCACTCTATCTACACATACATTCTGATGCTTTTCCTGAAAACTTTTGTAAAAGCCTGAAAAGAACTGAAGATCTTTCACCGTTCTTTTGTTATGGGAAATTCAGGTGAAAACAAGCAACACATGTCGGTCAAATATTTATGCCGATATAAAAGTTAATAATATCCAGTGATGTCTCGCCGCACTTGCTTATTGCAGCAGATAATGAATATCATAGCCGTATCTCGTTGCTGACAATTCTAAGAGTTTACAGTAGATAAAACGAAGATACAGCAAAAGGGTCGATTTATTGCAAGGGAAGGAGACATATTGTATAATCTGTACTATCATGCGTAGTTACCGATAGTGGGGGTAATACCTTGTAAAATGAGAGGGAGGGAGATTAAGGTATGATTCCGTGGTTTGACGGTCAATCCAGGGGACCCGATTAGCAAGCAGCAGGGCTACCGTCAGCTAAGCAGGGCCTGGGGCAAAATAATACAACGGGCCCCCTACCCAATCAATATTTGAAAATTGTATACATGTTTTTAGTCAACTCTTACTTTAACCGGGCCCCCCAGAAGCCTGGGCCCCGGGGATTTTGTTCCCCCTGCCCCACCCTGACGGCGGGCCTGGCAGGCAACACGGGGTCATTAACAAGAAATGAATGCCTAATCCACAGATGAGTGTAAGGCTTCACGGAAGTCCAAAAAATGACAGAAATCAGCCTAAATCACAATGTAGGCTTACGTGAAAAATCGAAAAAAAATTACAAAAATGTTTGAAAGAAAAAAAAAGGTGTTTTTAGGGCGTGAGAAAAATGTCTAATTGCCTCCCCCCAAATATACACTGAAGTGCCACTGAATTAGGGATACCTACCTAGTAACGAGTTGGGCCTCCCCTGGCCTTGATAACGGCTGCCACACGATGAGGCATAGATTCAACAAGTTTCTGGAAACGTTCCACGGGAATGGCTTGCCAAATATTGGCTAAAGCTGTCCATAATTCAGTAAGGTTCTTTGGTGCTGTGTGACGGCCTTTCACGCCTTGTTCCAAAACATCCCAAATATGCTCAATAGGATTTAAGTCTGGGCTTCTAGGTGGCCAATTCATGACAGAGAAGTCAGAGGAATGCTCATCCTACCAGCCAGTAGCCAACCGGGACTTGTGAGAGGTACAGTTGTCTTGCTGGAAAACTCCATTACCGTGCGGATAACAGAACAGCATAAACGGATGGAGGTGATCACCCAGCAACTCTGCGTACCGAATTGCATTGAGGGAGGTTGGTACACGCACCAAAGATCCCAAACTGTGCCACGAAAAAACACCCCAGACCATGATTGAGCCACCATGCCCTTGTACAGTTCCAGCCAGGCATGCAGGATCCATGGCTTCATGATCCTGACGCCATATTCTCAGCCTCCCGTCGGCGTTAAGTAGTCGGAATCGAGACTCATCACTCCATGCTACTCGTTTCCAGTCCTCTACACTCCAGTCTCTGTGCTCTCTTGCCCAGGCAAGACGTGCAGCCCGATGGCGAATATAGAGCAATGGTACTCTCGTAGGTCGACGGCTCCCGAAACCCATACGGTGAAGCGAGCGTTGCACAGTCCGTTTACTGACTGTACGACTGGCACCGTCATTAAATTGGGTGGTAATTTGAGCTAATGTTTGGCTTCGCTGGCTACGTACAATACGCCTGAGCCGACTCTCACCACGCACTGTCAAAGCTAATTGTCTTTTGCAGTTTGCCCGATCGCTAGTTTTTTTCCACCATCCATGTATTCTTGGTATACTCTTGACACTGTCGACCTCGAAAATCCTAGCTGTCTGACGATTTCGGAAATTGAATGGCCCATGCGTCGCGCACCTGCGATTTTTCCACGATCGAAGGCGTCTAAATCAGGCAGTTTACCCATACTGGCAATTCCAACAACTAATTTAGAACAACCACAGTACGCGCTATATATGCAGTTACCACAGCGCCCTCACTTGCGCATACATGATGTGCAGCGCTACACAATTTGCATAGGCTTCGCTATCCCTAATTCAGTGGCACATCAGTATATATATATATATATTTAGATAGATAGATAGATAGATGTCGAGCGTAGCTCTACGCCCGCTCGCTAAACTAGTATTTGCAGTCCTCATAAGCACAGTTCGGGGCGCTGAAGTGAGGCAGATGCAATCATTAACACATACTATGGACCAAAAACAACGTAAATTTATTTCTTCCAAGCTCATGAAAAACCATTGCTCCAACGTTCGTCTCTCAACTGTTCGCCATTTTGAAAAAATCCGTGGACCCGGCTACCGCACGTCCAACATCAACGAAAAACTCCCGCTCTCTGTGAATTTCCCGGTCAACAACGCACGTGCACACTCCCGGTACATGCGCAGAGCCCAAACTAGAACCTTCTCGAATTTCTCTTCGTGCCCAAATCCTGGACTTGATCTAAATATAATTCCCTCTACGCTACTCCCTTTCACCGCGAACCGAAGGTCAATCTCTAACCGGGGAAAAATAACCAACTAATTCTATCCGCGCGTCTGGAAATATGAATAACTGTGGTTTTCTCGTGCCATGAAAATAAAATAATCCCGAAGCCCCCTTTAAATTTAACTTAATTATTCCTTTCCCAACTAAACTCTGACAACATCTCCCCCTCCTTTCTCTGAAGGCGTGAACACAAGGCGTAGCTAATTCCATGTGGCAAGACTTCAGAAGAGCAAAACAATCAACTGAGCCAACTGGAAAAATGCTGAGTAGGGACGTCTCCCCACACAACAAAAATCTCAGTGAAAACTCTATTATTTAAAATCAAATGTTCCCTTAACAACCCCTGGATTATTTCTTTCTGTTCTGTAAGACTTGGAGCATTGGCTTTTAAAACTACACAGTTTACAATTTTTCACTGGTTACATTAAAAATAGTCTTGATTTGTACAATATAATATATTATATCACTGATGAATAGAAACAAATAGGAAGATATTAAAACACTATCTCAAAATATATCACTGTAAATATTCAAAATATCACCTGGACAAAGCATCACCTGAAACAATATCACTTGAAATCTGATTTAGGAAGACATTTTTTTATATTTTTTTTTATTATTAAATAAAATTAACAGAATAATTGTAAGCCATTAACGTGGACTGTCAGTAAGTAATAGGCAATAAAGTCCAGACTTTATCATGTGTCATCATTTTTCTTAAGTGCTTTATGGTATGACAGTCCTATAAGCTGTCCACTCACTTTCCAATTCACAACAGTTTCAGTTTATCTGTCTACAAAAATTTAATTTATTTACACAAATTATGGTAGTATGAAAATGGACGTAAATGAAAAGAACAATTAAATTTATGAAAAACAAAATAGTGCGGTCGACCGACTTGCTTGGAGGCCTCCTGAAATTTCTTGACCCAGGAAAACTCAAAGACAAAACTAATGAATAGTTGAAAAAGAACACAGACATTTTATCTTTTTACCCATGGAATTTTCTATACCTTTGAACTTTGAACCTTATTGTAAAGTTTATATCAATTCAAATACAAGTTAATTTCCACAAAACAATTCAAATTTATCAAAACATTTTATAATTTACACTTCATTTACTTTACTATTCATAATGATGACTCATTATGTAAATACAAAACAATTTTAATACTTGTACCATTCATTTACTGTATACAATTTGCCAAGTTGGGTCAGAAGAGAGTAGGGGCAAATGATTTCCCACAGTCTTAACCACAACAATTGGTTTGAAAAACAAAATCTTGGGGAGTGTTCGTGTGTTGGAGTGTGTGTACCCAAAACTGCCCTAGATTCAAATTCTCAAAAAACTGGGAGTGAGGAGGGTGTGTAGTTGTTTGCGTAAAGGGTATGTGGCCGTACAGTGGACCAACCGTGATTCTCCCACAGGACATAACTGCCAAAACAACACCTTTTCAGGAACTAAGATGGAAAAACAGGAAATGTGGGCGTTTGTCATGCCTGAGGAAGTATGAGTAGGAACTGGAAGGGCAAAAGGAGCGGTCACCCCAAGGCCTGTCTTTAGTTATTATTTCAAGTATTTATTTCTCAGCACCTCACGTGACTGAATAGGTGAAGCAAAACAAACAAAAAAAATTTTTTAAAGGATTCTAAACAGATGGGATGACTTCCAACGCGCGGGTAGAGGTGGATGATAGGATAGAGTATTCAAGAAGGAGAGATTTTACTGAAAGATGAAAGAAGTAGGGCGTCACATTCGGTTGTTGGCTCAGAAGATCCAGAAAATCACATACAAAAGTTTTCTAGTAGAAAGTTTAACCAATATAGCGCTTTTTTAAGAAGACAATACACAAAGTTTCAAAAAGGTGTTAGGCACCCAACAAGTAAAATCAATTAAAAAATGGATCTCTGAGTTATGCAGTAGGGTCATATTTGGGAAATGCAAAATCAGTTCACCACATTAACAAACCAAAACATTGCAAAAATGGTAACAAAACATTTCAAAATAATCCAAAAATTAAGTTTAGCCAAAGTTCTTTCATTAGTTACTAAATTTAAATTCAAAACACACAATTGTTAAAACCCAATAAATTCAATACAAATCATATTCTAGCTTAATTTCACAATATCACCAATTTCAATTTTATCATTTTATTCATTAACATTCATAAACTTTTACTTTCAATTTTTCACTTGTAATTCGTACTAAAATCTTTTCTTAATTCCCTCCCCCCTCCCCAAGAAAATTGTGCATGAAACAAAATTATTTTAATTTAAACTCAATATGTGGATGAAAATGCCTTAATCTGGTTCAGTGCACAATTTCACTCTGTTTGCCAGTGTATTGGTTTGGTCTATCAATTTCAAAATTAACAGAAGAAAGTTGACTTAAAATTTTATAAGGGCCTGAATAAGGTGGGTCTAATTTTCTTGAATTTGGATATTTAAATTCTTCGTACATTACTAAGTCACCAATTTTGAAGTTTGACTTTACAAAATGTTTATCATATCTCTGTTTATTAATTTTATGGTACTGAAGGGTTCTTTGTACTGTAATCTTTCTTGCTTCTTCAACTGACGGATAGTTTAATGAAGTTGTTTTATGCAATGGTGAGTCATATGGTAAATTTCCAAATAAAATGTAATTCGGGGGGAATGCAGTTACACTATGGAGTTGGTTATTATATTCAGAAGTTACTTACTCTAAAATTTTGGTCCATGGAATTTTTTTCGAAGAAGTATTTACTTTACATCTTAATTTTGCCACTATAGTTTGATTACATCTTTAATTTTTTCCGTTACCCTGCGGCCTATGGGCTGTCCTTAATAATTGTTTTGCATTGTGATGTTTTAAGAATTTTTTATACCTTGAGGAAGTAAGTGCAGCATTTCTGTCGCTTAATATTTGTTTAGGAACTTTAATCTTGAAAATTTGTTTTAAACAGTTTGTATGTGTCTGACTTGTCACACTCTTAGAAGGAAATGTCCAAATATATCTTGTCGCATGATCAATCACCAGATGAAGATATTTTTTCGTCAAGTTATAATAGTTAAAACCTCCAATTGTATCAACTGAAATTAGGTCAAAAGGTTCATGGGCAACTGGCACCTGCTTCATCAGTCCGAATTTTCTCTAAGTCGATTTTTTGTTCTTCTGACATATTTCAAAACAACGATCAAAATTTGAAATATCTATTATTATATCTTGCCAATAGTAAATAGGGGAAATTAACTATAACATTTTTTTCACACCTGGATGTCCAAATTTTTCATGTGCAGCGGTTATTAATTTTAGTCTTAATAGTGCCGTTTACATGTGCCAAAAATCCGGGTAAAAGCAGGGTCGTTTCTTACTTTTTCCCTACGATAGGGAAAAATGCAGGGTGGATTTTCGACCCTGCTTCGACCCAGGATAAAATCCGCTAATTACCCATGATGCATTTCGAAGCTGGGAGTAAATAACATGGCGTGTTTGAACTTGTGTGAATCCATGAAAATGCAGCTAAATGATCGATGGAAGGATCTGGAACCCCTTAACGATCGCATAATTTTCAAGAAAACAGTAGAAAGTGCCTATTTTTTTTCCGGAGGATTTCATTTATTTCTTGATCTGCCCATCTAGTTTTAGAAAAAAAAACCATCCCCAATTACATTATAAATAGAATGGTACTGCCATCTGGTATGTAAAATAAGAAATAAAATTTCATTTCAATAAAATTTCAGTAACATTTTCATTTAAAGTGTTATGGTAAAATTAATAAATTTAATAAGTATAATCAATAATTAAACGTAACATTAAAATTTATTTATAAATTAATTATTTTAGAATTCACAGATAAAAATTTATTTATATCTATTTATGATTTTTTTATTTATACATGACTAAAAATTACTGAAACAAAATTGAAATCAAAATTACATTTTGATTTTATAAAAGGATTTATTAAAACAATAAGTATCTTGCAATTAATCTTATAATTTAAAAAAATGCACCTATCGATTGGAAAATTTTCTTTCCAGTCTTTATTTCTTCAGGAATTTAAAACAATTTCTTCCCACCAAACAGAGCTTCGTAATTTTGCCCACATTCTTTGTTGTGGAAAAACTAAATTTAGCGATGAAGCCACAGATCGTACGATTATATCTAATATCCGCATCAATCTTCTAGTTCTTATATTCCTTTTTTCCTATCTATTTTCTAAATTTATTTTTAAAAACAACAGAAAACAATCGTAAACGTTCTATAATTATCAACAGCGACTGACATGTGCTGCATTTAAATAAGAAATAGACGCAGACGTAATTGTGTTTTAGAAGAGGAGTGCATTGGTCGTGTCGACTTTATCTCCTCTAAGCAAGATAAGTGTAATCAAGGTGGGAGTGCTCAGTAGTTAAAATTTTAAGTAACGAATTAAAATATTAAGGTAAGAATAACGCGGGTAAAAGAAAAAAATAATAGTACAGTTAAATTAAAACAAAAAAGTTAATTTTAACAGAAAAAATATAGAGTTACAAGTTAAGAAAATTTAGAAGAAAAATTAGATAAGACTAATGATCCACGGAAAACAAAAAAGTAATAATATTAAGAGGCCCAGAAAAGCAGATATCATAAGAATACAAAAAATATTTTTGTAAGTTTTTCAATCTTTTTGGATTTTTAAAGTTTTATGATTTTTTTTGTTGTTGTTATTTTTAAAATTTAAGAATACGAGGTCAAAAGAACAGCAGTTGGAAAAAAAAAGGCCTTCCCCAGGACCATACTCTTCGTAACGAGATAAATGCGGAGTTCGAAGATGGAAAGCTAAAAATAGCAATACAGTGAATTTGGAAAAGTATGACACCGGCTGGGATCGAACCCACAACGTGATTTACAAGGAATGATGGTGTATGAGGATCACTTCCGCCGAATCATGTGACGGCCTTTACTTCCGGTAAGACGGGTAAAAGCAGGGTGAAAATGTGGTCCCATGTAAACGGGCTTCGAAGGTTTTCCCTATTAGCGGGTAAATCCCGGGTATTATTGTTGTCCATGTAAACGCAGCTAATGATAGCGGAACTACAATTTTGTCTAGATTTTTCTTTTTCTGTGTTAAAACTCCATTATATTTCTTGTACTTTACATTATTTACATTATCATTTAATTGTCCCTAATGAATTTGCGGTGTGGGTGGTCGAATGTCCTAAGGACAAAGTGGCTTCAACGTTGGGGTAAAAGAGGATAAAGCCAAATCACCTCACTATGTACCATCTTTTCCCTTTTAATAGAATGTTATGAAAAAGTCATCCAAAATCATTTTTTATAATGTTTTTTGTTTTCGGGTATTGCGAGGATATAAGTTCTGAAATAAATATTTTGGAGACAAAATTTATTTAATGATTTTTTTTCTGGTAATGGGTAAGTCATTAATTTTGGAATAGGACTACCCCATCCTCATCAAGTGAGTTTTATTTTACAACATTGAAAATTCTCAAATTTTTCCTTCCAGGATTTCCGGGGACTCCAAGGTGAAGGTTTATTTTCTATCCGGTCCCCGGGGTACACTAAAGAGTTTATTCGCATCTGCTGAACGAAATCTGTTTGGGGCTCTCTGAGTTTAGGCTGAACAAATGAAATTTCATGAAAAATGATTTGATGAAGACAGTCAGGGGCAATAATACAACGAGTCAACAAAACCTCTCTTTCTAACTCCGTGGTTTGATTGTACACAGCAATTATAGTTCAGCAAAATTGTTTTTTAAAATCAAGTTAAATATTGAACCAAGGCCTGAGCATCTTGGTGGTTAGCACAATGAATTCGGCATTGAAGATGATCGGATCGAATCCAAACGAGCACCCTTGTATGCCCTCGTATCTACGCTGGGTGAGGTCATGTTAAATCTGTATACCGGAAAATAACTGTGCGTGGTTTGTAGGACTGAAGAATGGGTACGAGCCCTCTATATGTCACCTCTAATGATGGTCGGATACAATTCGAACGAGTGCCGTTGAATTCCCTCGTGTCTAAACCGGGTATGGATATGTTAAATCTGTATCCTTGAAAATCGCTCCGTTCGGTTTGTAGGGATAGGAGAAAGCTCTGCAGATATCGCCTCTGAGGATGATCGGTTTAAATTGAGATAGCACCAACGGGTGATGCTGGTTTGCCTCTTCGGAGGTAAATTACAAGACGGTTTACCATTATAAGAAACCAACAATCTCATGGTGTATATGGGCGATTATCGAAAGAAAACGAGCCTGCCACGTTGGAAATAAAGGTTATAACAATGATTGAATTGTAACTTCCGCGCTAAAACTGATTTCTCGTTAAATTGGGTAAAAGTGAATTCGACTAATTTGAAATGCTCATGAGCATATACCAGATACTGTGCCGACATTTTAAAATAATGGAAAATATCTGATCTGTTTTAGTATCAGTTACAATACACACTTGAAAACATATCACACGTGTATGCGACCTCACCCTTGACTCTCCGATAACAAAACAATTAAAAATAACGGCTCAGAATGAGCGACAGTTTTTGTAACTGCAAGCATGGGGTCATGTTTATAGCAAAATTTTATGTTATCAATCAGCAAGAAACTTAACAGTTTACAATGCCAGATAATAACACATTGGGGTGGTGAGGAAAACCGCCCTCAGCTCTTGCTATGCTGCTTTATCGCGGTTGTCTTTATAAATACTTATTTTCAGAACAAGAATATTCTAAACTATAATACAGCGAGTGTACTATTTGCTTATTCTAATTTTATTACTATACATTTTGAAGAATGTTCGACGGCATGTCTTTTAAACTCTGAGTATTGTTTCGAAGCATTCATCAAGCTTCTGAGACAAAAAGGAATTTTCTTTTAAAGCTTAATAGTTTGCTAGAATATTATGAAACTTTTGTGATTTTTACTCAGCTTCTGGCATTGATTATTTTGTCCTGTTAATATCACTCCTATATATTTCAAACTATATCTTTAACTAGAAGGGAAATTAAGTGATTTGACTTTCATTGCATGAGATCAGTCATAATCTACCTTTATTTCTCTCGGGTTGCATGCATATGTTTGCTATGAATTTACGCGGGCCGCAACGTAGTACACTAAACTTCATAATATAATAATGTAAAAAATAAAACTGAAAACCTAAATGTAATTCACAAAATTATTTAAAATTGAATTATAGTTTTGATGTTGAGATTTATCAGTGATCCTCAACTTTTTTTTAGTTACGGTACACTTAAAATAATTTCAAAATTTGGCGGCACACTAACAATAAGGTAAATTTAAAAGAATTTTACTTTGATGATTAATGTGCCTATGTAATATATTTTGTAAAAATAGCTTACTAAATAATTTTCACTGAAATATAAAATGAAATTGCATTACAAACTAAACAAAATTTTTATTTAACTACAACTTATTTTTAGTGCGAATTTTGAGCTTGTTGCTTTTGATAAATTCATTTATATTTGGGAGTAAAAATAATAATGCTATTCTCATTTCGTGATCCAGATTTAGAAGTACAAACCTGTGATAGTCGAAAGCTAACAGTTATCAGTCCAGAACTTTAACCCTTCAGCGGGCGAGCTAATTTAACACCAGCAGGCGCACGTGGTACAAAGTGCAACGTCTGTTTCAACCTTGATTATCACTTTTGTAATAAACTTTTCTTTTTGAAATCGAAAATAATAATTCCGTGTTTTATGACAAAATATAAAATGTTGATAATATATATATATATATATATATATATATATATATATATATATACACTCATGGACAAAAATATTAGCGCACCAAGAAGGAGTCGTCAAAATGAAACGAAATTTTACATACGTAATGACTACTTTGATATAAGTAAATGATAAGAAAATCAAAGTTATTTCAGAGAAAAGGGCAAAAGAACGGAGAAGTTAATACTCCGTTGGACCCCCTCTAGCGCGAATGCACGATGCGATACGATCGGGCATTGAGTCATACAAGTTCTGTATGATGTCTTGAGACATTTCGTTCCATATTTGCTGTAACCTTGCCTCTCGTTCGTTCAAACTCGTGGGATGCCCAACTCGTCGTCCCAAATCATCCCAGATATGCTCGATTGGAGACAAATCTGGGGATCAGGTAGGCTAAGGAAGGGTAGTAACAGTGCGGAGACAGTCTTGTGACACCCTTGCCGTATGAGGCCGAGCATTGTCTTGTTGAAAAATGGCTCCTGGGAGCCGTTGCATAAGTGGCAAAACATGTAGTTGCAGGATTTCATGAACATGCCGCTAGGCTGTCATGGTGCCACGGAACAATACTAGGGGTGACCGTGTATTGTAGGCAATGGCACCCCATACCATCACACCAGCTGTGGGAGCGATGTGTCGCTGTACAGCAAAGGCAGGATTGAAGCGTTCACCAAGGGCTCTCCACACACGAACACGATTGTCATCACTGCCGAGATTGAATCTGGATTCGTCGCAAAAGACGACCTGGTTCCATTCCGCTGCAGTCCAGTTTCCTCGTGCGCGGCAAAACTCCAAACGGAGGCGTCGAAGGGGGGGCGTCAAAGGCAGCACACGTAATGGGCGCTGCGATACCAACTGTCCTTCAGCCAGGCGCCTTCGTATGGTTCGAGAAGACACAGAGGCCCCTAGTGAAGGTGCTACCTGTGCCTGGATGGCGGCCGATGAAGCAGTTGCCTGTACGCGTGCATTTCGCGTGCACGCGTTGGCTGTACGATGTGGCGGTCTTCTCGACGACTGGTCTGTCGAGGGCGTGTACATGACATCTCTCGGGTCCACTGGTCCCAACACCTCCTCACAACACAATCAGAGCGGCCTAATTGACGAGCTACTCGCCTAGCTGACCACCCAGCTTCCATCATCCCGACGATTCTCCCCCTCTCAAACTGCGACAACTGCTTATATTGTCTTCGAACACGGCGTAATGGCATGTCTATCTCAGCTCTTCCTTTGTAAATGATTCAGCACACTCAAACAAGCTTTGGTTACCTGTTTTATACTCCACAGAGTGCGATGTTCAACGCCCTCTACCGGCTATACGTAATGCGCAACCACGCTGCGTTTCTAATCCTTTGCATATCTCCCCGACATGTACCTTCATTGCCAGTTTCGTTACGATCCCGCAATTATTTCTTGCTGCGCTAATTTTTTTTGTCCATGAGTGTATATATATATATTCATATATATATATATATATATATATATATATATATATATACATACATACATACATACATACATATATATATATATATATATATATATATATATATATGTATGTATGTATGTATGTATATATATATATATGTGTGTGTGTGTGTGTGTGTGTGTGTGTTCGTTCTGCTCTAGAGTGTTCTTCTCTCGTCAAGTGCTCACGACTACATATTCAACAGCGACTTCTTTCTCTGTGTTCCCATGTCGTGAAATTTATTTTATGCATGTGATTATCGTCTTTCTCTCTCTCTCTCTCTCTCACACACACACACACACACACACACATATTATATATACACACTAGTTATCAAAAATTAAGGAAAAATCCCAAAATGAGGGATAACACGTTCAAATTTAGGTCAATCTGTTTAAAATTTGAATATGTTGTTCAGTAAAAGATGCTGAACAATACTACATTACGCAAAATAGTGGCGCTACAGTCGGAATACGTCATTTGCGAGGAGCATAAAAGTGCATGCCTCAGAGCAAGGCGACAGTTGTCACTGCGAGATTGAGATTAGACATTTAGTATAGCCAAATTCTAACAATGACTTCCAGGCATCATTTGACCGAAGAACTGCGATGGTGAGCTATTGGGAGACTAGAGGCAGGACAAAGCCAGACAGAAGTGGCCAGATGGCTAAATCTGAGTCCGTCTGTGGTTCATAGACTTTGGTAACAATTTCTAACCACGGATTTTGCATCCAAGAGGTTCAACCAAGGACGGTATACGCTACGACGAGTGCCGATGACCGATATTTCTCATTATGCGCACGAAGGAATAGAACCGCAACTCCGCCTAAACTCCGTCTGAACAGATCCTCCCTCGTTGCAAGCTCCGGAAGGTTGGTATCAACGTCAACCGTGCGTAGAAGGTTCACGAAGGTGATCTTTTAAAGAGACGACCAGCCACTTGCGTCCCGCTCACGTCACGCCATAGGAGGGAACGTTTGCAGTGGGCACGTGAACATGTCCACTGGACGCGTGATAATGGAGGGCTGTTCTCTTTACGGATGAGTCCAGGTTTAGCTTCCAAAGTAATAGTAGGCATATTTTGATTTGGAGAGAACCTGGAACTTGTTTTCATCCATCCTACATCCGTAAAATAGATGCATAGATGAACCAGACAGGCAGTGTCTGTATTTTGGGTGGTATCTCTTTGGGTGGACGCCCAGACCACCGTGTCTTTCCCCATGGAAATGTGAATGCTCACACCTATAAAGATGACATCGTTCATGCTTATGTGCTCCCTTATTCCGGAGCAATAAGTGATGCTTTCGTGCTACAGGACGATAACGCGAGACCGCACAGGCATCGCATCGTGGATGTTTATCTAGAGCGGGAAACAATTCAGCGCATGGAGGGGCAAGCTCGTTCACCGGACCTGAATCCTATCGAGCATGTTTGGGACGCTTTAGGACGACGTATAGCTGCTCTCAATCCTCCTCCTAGGACCCTAGCCACGCTTTCAACTGCTTTGCAAGAGCAATGGCTCTGACAGCATCACACATTGCTGTATGTGCTGTATTGCTTCTCGGGGGGATCATTCGCCATATTAAAGGTACTTTTCCTATACCAAACTGACACATCCGATTTGTGCATTGTATACATATGCTAGTTTCTATAACACCATAATTGTCTGGCGATTTCTTTTTATAGTATTTTATACCAACCTATGTGTTGCATAGCGTGTATAAGTTTCATTAAATTCTACGCATAACTTTTTGAGTAATCGCTTTTTTGTGACTTTTCCTTAATTTTTGATAACCAGTATATATAAATATATATATATATATATATATATATATATATATATATATATATATATATATATATATATATATACACTGCTGGCCACTGTAAATGCAACACCCTGAAGGAAGGATGCAAATAACATGAAATTTACAACATGCATTAGCGGAGGTGAGATATGCAAATGATTAGAATTTCAGCGCAGACGCACATCACGCGCGCCTGTGGTGCCACTTCAAAGCGCAATTTAAGGCTTGGAGATTTTGACGATTTCAAGTTCGACAATTGTGTTTTCTTGTGGTTTTTTCGAAAAAAACGATCAATTATGCCTCGTCGAAAACAGCGATCATCTTTTGATCAAGTATCCGAGTTCGACAGAGGAAGGATAGTGGCCTACCGAGATTGTGGATTATCTTTCAGGGAAATCCGTAGTCGTGTTGGACGAAACCAAACAAGTGTAATGCGGATATGTGATCGTTGGATGCAGGAGTGTACGACGGACCGGCGTGTTCGATCGCATCCACCTCAGCGCACCACTTCACGTGATGACAGGCAAATTGTGCGCATGGCAGTGACGGATCGCTCAGTCACATCACGAACCATATCACAGCACATGCAGTCTGTAACGCATCATCCAGTGTCTTCGCGCACCATTCGACGCCGTTTACAGCAGAGTGGTCTGTCCGCAAGACGTCCATTGCTTTGTCCACTCTTGGCGCAGAACCACAGACGTCTCCGCCGCCAATGGTGCGATGACAGAAGGATGTTGACGGCAGAATGGAATGAAATTGTCTTTACTGATGAGTCACGCTTCTGTCTGCAACACCACGATGGTAGCATTCGAGTCTGGAGGTAGCATTCGAGTCCCTGGAGACACCGTAAAGAGAGGATGCTGAACAGCTGCGTTATGCACCGCCACACTGGTCCTGCACCGGGTATTATGGTATGGGGCGGTATTGGATATCATTCTCGCACACCTCTAGTACGCATTGCCGGTACTTTAAACAGCCAGCGCTACATCTCCGAGGTGTTGAAGCCAGTTGTCCTTCCTTACCTTCAGGGCTTGCCCACAGCCATATTTCAACAGGATAATGCGCGACCACACGTGGCACGCATTGTCCAACGGTTCTTCGTCAATCGCCAGATTGAATTGCTTCCCTGGCCGCCTCGCTCTCCGGATCTTTCGCCGATAGAAAACATGTGGTCCATGGTTGCTCTACGATTGATCCAGATTCCATCCCTAGCTGCCATAGCAGATCAACTTTGGCAACGTGTGGAAGCTGCTGGGTCTGCTGTACCCCAAGAACTCATCTAAAGTCTCTTTGAATCAATGCCGAGGCGTGTGGCAGCGGTGATCTCTAACAATGGCGGCTACTCTGGCTACTGATTTTGGTAGGAACCACACTTCACAGAAGTCTATAAATTTAATCATTTGATACTCTGTCAACATGTTATCTACAAAATAAATTTTGTTGTGATATCCCTTGTCTTTCATCGTGTTGCAATTTGGGTGGCTAGCAGTGTATGTGTATATATATATATATATATATATATATATATATATATATATATATATATATATATATATATATATATATATATATATATATATATATATATATATATATATATAATTAAAGGCCAAAGAATGCAGATACAACCGCCTTATTTCAAAACTGTCCAATTTATTGGATCTAAGGACAACTTGTGAACTGATTCCTATTGTGTCCAAAAACCTAAAAAACCAATGATATTGTCCATCTTTGTGATATGCGGGATACCGTGAAATAGCTGAACATTTGATCCGCTACAATAACTCCTGCTTTTGACGAATTGTAGTCCAGTATAATCGCTGGTTTTCCACGGTTAAATCACGACTACCAATGAATGGAAAGGAATACAAGGGTCAGGAAAGGTCACAAGGGTGTAGTTATAAATAGAAACTGCTTAGAACATTCAAACATTACATGTAAAAACAAATCATTCAAATTTACGAAAATTTTGCACTTTGTACACGGGCGCGCCCGCTGAAGGGTTAATAAGCATGCGCATTTTGGTTCAGCCAGTTCCCGCTAGGAAGGTAGAACTGATTGAACTACTTATGTGTCATCGCTTATGTATGGGTATTCATAGTGGCGGTCCACTTCAAGAATATCGCGGCACAGTGATTGAGAATCACTGAGGTTTATACTTGTTGCTCGCTGCTCTCAATATGTCAGCAATGTAAGAATCAGTGGGCCGATTTCTATATACATTCTTTGCACATTTCATTTTGGAATTGGATGATTCACAAAGATAGGTTGATGTGACAGCAACGTGAGCAACAGGTGGTTACAATTTTGTACAGTTTTGTATTTTTCTGGTATCTATTTCCAATATTAATGTTTAAAAAGAACCTGCCTGATAATCAGTGTGGCTGTCTCGCTCCGCACATAAAAGCTTGGTGGGCACCCCTTAATTAGATGAACACTGGTATTCCATGCCGAATATCCGTGAAGTCTCTTCTCCGGCAATCGCAACTTACAGTTTTAAAAAGAAAATAATCTAAGGTTTCTAAGTTTTATTTCAAAACCAATACATAAAATTGTTGCTGTTAAACGGTATTCACAATGAAAGTGATACACTTCCTTGTCTTCACCAAAAGTTTAGCTCAAGTTATTCGTTTTGCAGTATGTAACTCACCGTACCGTCACCGCTCCCGTTAACTCACAGTTCCGTAGTCATAGAACATTTGTTAATTTCTATAGATGTTAATTTCTACAGCTGCGACCTGACATTTATGTTAGCTCTTATATAACTAGCAAGAAGATGTGTAAGAATAAGGTTGCAACAATCGAAAGTTCGGATCGGGTATCTCCGTCCAGTGTATTATCTAACTATGCTACTTAGGCAATAGGGGAAAATAATTTAGATTTTGAATGCCTTTCCTCATATTAACTTTATTTATTATGGCTAGCAACCCAAGATATCCACCAAAAAAATTTTTTGTTTGTTTATTTAGTTATTCGATAATGTTGAATTTTTACCACTCTAAACTTTATCATCTTGTTGTTATATAAGCCTGCTGCCGCCTTTCCATTCAAGTTTTACCTGATAATAGTAGGTGCTGTTTCTGCCTTTGTTTCTAATGCCCCCTGGCTGTAATTTATTCCAGACCAGGTCCATATAGGCAAGCGGGCTGAGAGGTGATGCTCCAGTTTATAATGGCACAAGGGCCCGATTTAGCCAAGTGCCACCGCAATTTTGATTGAGCACCCACAGAGGCGGCATCTGGGAGTATCGTAACCTCTTCCACACTCTCTGATCTCACGGAAGGACTTTCCGGTCTACGAATTTAACGTGCCCCTATCCGGCCAAGACAAGGAGGTTTTTAATGGCGCTTGTCTGGATTAGATCCGAACACCCTCAGCACCGAAAGTCGATGTGCTACCACTAGGCTATCTCGAGCCCTTAATAGTAGGTGTTCTCATTTGTAATGGAATTTTACTCTTAAGATATTTCGTGGAATGTATCTTTCTCTCAAATAGGCTTGCATTTACATTTGTTTTCGCAAAAGTATTAATTTTGCCTCACAAAAATGCATCTTTGCAACCGGCATTCCTTCAAACTGTTTATTTATTGGTAATTTGTGTGAGGATAACTTGATGATGATTTGAAATGTTGTAATATACAAGGTGCGCCCATAAAGTAACTGGACAATTTTTTATAAATAAGAGAAATATTACTCACCTTCCAATAAATTTATCTCCTTCAAAATAATCGCCAAAGGAGTCTATACAGTTTTTCAAACTTTTCTTCAAGTTATCGAAACACTGTTTATAGGCGTTGGAACTAACCGTTCGCAAAATACGCGTAACATTTGATTTAATATCCGAGACGTTTTCAAATCTCTGACCTTTCATGGCCATCTTAAGCTTCGGAAAAAGGGAAAAAATCAGCTGGCGATAAGTCGGGAGAATATGGTGGGTGATTTATCACTGTAAAAGTAAAATAAACAAATCAAACTAACAAAATTAAAAAGCGAGCATAGACTGCCAAACAAGTTAACTTAAAACCTACCATAGCAATGAAAACATAAAACTTTTCAATAAACGATTGCGCAGTTGCTTCATATCCTTATATTGAAAATGGACAGATATAACTAAAAATAAATAATCCAACAGAGCTAGATAATTATAATAAGAATGCAGACAAAAAAAAACAGAAATGAAGGACTCAGGGCTCCACGCACCAGAGGCAATATTCTGTAGTAGTGCCGGAACTGAACCAGAAATCGAGATAACCGACTGGTCTCGTCGTGTTCTATATTCCAATGTTTTGGGATTGCATTAATCTTTTTCAAATAACACTAGCCAACAGTGAAAATGTAACAAAGTGAGTTGTTCTGTACTAAATCGACCACGCTGATCACGAAAACGACCATGAAAATCCCCGATTAGCTCTAGTTTTCTATATATGAGGGGGTCGGGCGTATCAGTTAATGATAAGCATTTCCTTTGAGCCTTCCCGATATTGCTTTCGAAATTCCGTGTATGGTAAACAACATGACGTTATCCCCTTCCGAAAACATGCTGGGTGTATTGTTGAGTGTATTTGTCGACAAGTGACGTTAAAATCACAAAAGCGAACAATAATGCCAATGATTAAAAAGGCCTACAGCCTGTACTTGAGTTGCGGAATCGGAGGCCAGGACAAGCCCTGAGCCCCGCATATAGGTTGCATTTATTGTGTCGCTACTCTTAGTTCCTGGTTGAATCATAAAAGATAATCAATGTGTTTTGCTATCCCCATGATCTGGAGATAGTCATCAAACCCCGTAAATGATTGTTATTTTTGTATGACAACTCCAGTCACACATGGTATTTCAAAAAGAAAAGGTTAGCCTTGAGATATCCTAACATACCGTCGGCTATGTTACCAGTGCCTCACGGAGTCGGACTGCCTGTTCCAATCCCACCAGAGTCTTATACAGTAAGTGACGCCAGCGGTAGTGATTCTGGTGCTATTTCTACACCTTCCAAACAGAGTACATCGATGATCCTGATTTCTGGAGCAACGAGGAGTCAACACAGCAACATAAAATCACAAAATATGAGTTGAATGATCTGGTAAGAGATCTGCAATTACTTAGAGGTAAAGCCGAACTGTTTGGCGTCTAGACTGCAGCAGTGGAATTGTCTTGACTAGACGGTAAATGTGACTGCGTTCCGTGACCGCCATACTCCCTTCCTTCAGTTTTTCAATAGTGAAAAAAATTTGGTATTTTGTAGTAACATAGACGGTCTCGTGGCAGCTATGAAAATTGACTACAAAACTGATGAATGGAGACTGTTCACCGATTCATCAAAGTTAAGTCTAAAAGCTGTCCTTCTGCATAATGCAAATCTGTTTCCATATGTTCCGTTTGGTTATGCAGCTTCCATAAAAGAAACGTATGAGAACATGAAGCAACTGTTATGCACAATAAACTATGACAAGTTTAATTGGCAAATTTCCGGTGATCTGAAAGTCATTGCCATATTACTTGGCCTGCAACAAGGTTATACCAAATTCTGTTTCTTTTTGTGTTTATGGGTTAGCCGTGCAAGGGCACGTCACTACAGACAAAAGGATTGGCCTGTACGTCAATCAGTTAAACCTGGAACACAAAATGTTTTATATGAACCACTCGTCGAATCAGGCAAAATTATACACCCTGCTCTTCATGTCAAACTGGGCTGGGGAAAGCATTTTAGTATTTGTCCACGAAATTTCCACGTCTCAGTAAAGCCAAAATAAAAGAGGGGTTTTTCGTTGGTCCACAGATACGCAAACTGTTTAAGAATGAACCAATAATATTCTCAAAGGTGATGAGAAGTTAGCCTGGACTTCCTTTGTTCAAGTGTCCAAAAACTTCCTTGGAGATCTTAAGGCAGAAAACTATAAGGATCTTTGTGGGAAATATTCTGCAGTGCTACGATATAGTGGGGTGTAACATGTCTTTAAAGTTACACTTCTTACATTCACACTTGGACTTCTTCCCTGAAAACCGTGGTGCTGTTAGCGACGAACATGGCGAAAGCTTCCACCAAGAAATTTCGGACATGGAAGAAAGATAAACCAGGAAAAGTGGAGTGAATCAATGCTAGCGGATTACTGTTGGACGCTGATCAGGGAATCACCAGCTACAGAATACAAAAGGCAGGCAAAGCGATTGCGTCATTAGTGACCTTCCTCCGAGGGATAACTTCAAGGTAAATACATGTATAGGCTTTTAAGGGCAATTTTGAAAAGCTTCAATAACTAAAAAACGAGAGCTAAACTTGCATTTTCATTATCATTTCTGTGTTCAGCACCCTTGGAAACATAAAGATGAACTGTATTCATCAATGTTACAGAAAAAAAGTTAAATTTTGTTGGTTAGTGTAATAAGTGTATTGAATAATAAGTGTTGAATAGTGAATAAGTATTACATATTGAATAATATAGAGAGGTATTATATATTATGATAATGTGATAGGTAGTGAGGATACGCAAGTTAGGATAAAATTGCAACAGTACATTGAGAAAAGTAAATAAAGCAGGACATCTAATTTTAAATTAGTATAAAAGCAAAACAATGGCGCGAAGGAGAAATAATAGGAAATTAAGAGAGGAAGAGTTGAATAACGGAATTGAAGCGCCAAGACAGCAGAATTACAGGGTAGATAATGTGGCTATGATTACGTTATTGCCAGAAATACAGGGCAATGGCAACGAGGACATAGATCATATTTTTAGACAGGTAAGAAACATTGCCAGACTAGCAAATTGGAGCGAAGTGCAATTAGGCATGCTGCTGAAAATCAGATTTAAGGGCAAAGCATATGAGTACCTTACGAAGTGCAGGGCGCTCCGAGACGCTGAGGATCCCCGTCAAATTGAGAGGCTGGTGAGTGATAGATTTAAGGTCACAAATTCGTTGATGCAGAAACAGCAGGCATTTCAAAATATTAAACAAACGCCCGATAAAACGATAGCTGATTTAGCCCTGGAGATGGAAAACTCAGCAATTGCGTATTTCGAAGATGAATGCCGCACACACATTACTCAATAAAATAATGCTGTCAAAATTTTTGCAGGCATTAACCCTTTGCTCCCCGGTGTTCCATATAGTGGAACACCAAAATTTACTCGCTTCTAAAACCGTCAAAATTCTGCGAAAAACTAAGCAATTAGCTTCATTTTTTACTTTGATCTACTCTTTTTGATAATACATGGCAGCGTGTCATAAGCCCATACATACCCTTGTTCCAGTGACGTTATCAAAAAGAGCCATATTTCAGAGCCATAATTTAAAAATCATTTTTAAATACAAAAAAAATTGTAAGGAAAAAAATTTCTATGTTATTGAATTGGCTATACTCTAAACTATTTATTCTATATTATTTTAAATTTCTTATACCGAAACTATAGCAATAACGAAAGATTTTCAAAAGGTGTTCCATGATATGGAACACTGGGAAACTAGAGCATTTTGCGCAGCAGAACACGTGTTTCTCTCTGGACACCTCTCTGTTCAGCTTAGCCATTCCAAACCGGTTCAACTTCTACCGCATACCTCGAACAAAAGCCCTATGTCCAAAATCCTGTGCAATACTAGTCCTCTGGGCTCCTCGTTGTTCGTCGATTGCCTGGGCAGCATCCTGGCATCCTCGAGTTTACGAACAGTAAACTCGAGGACCTGCAATGTTGGTTTTTGCTTTTTTCAGAAGGGACTGACGTGCTTCCAAAAATATCGCGAAACAAAAAAATAGGTTATTGAATATTTTTAAGTGTAGGAACTGCTTTTGTACATAGGAACTGTAAATATTTATTTAAAATCATATATAATCAAGTTTTTTTTATTGTGTTTTTATTTGTGTGTTTTTTGTATATAGGAACTCCTTTTGTAAAAATAGGAACTGCTTTTGTATATAGGAACTGCAAATATTTATTTCAAATCATATATAATCAAGTTTTTTTGTTGTATTTTTATTTGTGTGTGTGCGTTTTTTCTTTTGTTCGCTTCACCGCAATGCTCGCTTAGCCGCACTTTTCAAAACGCTAGTTTCCCAGTGTTCCAGGTCATGGAACACCCACAAAATCGAAACCGGAAATGCAATCTTTATGAAATTTTAACTGTGTACTCCTTTAAGCCTAAACAGAGTGCCTACAAATTTTTAGGTCATAATTTCAACTTTAAAGGGTACTGGGAAGTAAAGGGTTAAGGATAGACGTTAGGAAAGAATTGGTCATAGGCAATATTCAGGATTTTCGGGTGGCGGTAAACAAGGCGAAAGAAATAAATAACTTGTTACAGGAGGAGTATGATAATATTGAGGTGACTATTAATAAATTATCAATTAGCATGGAGGTTGAGGAAAATCGAAAATTGAAAGGGAAAATACGAGAATTAGAAAGAGAATTAGCCAATAAAGGAAAAGAAGGCGTTAAGTTTTGTTTGGCATGTGAAAAGGAAGGACATGATATTAGTGAGTGTTTTGTATTTCAGAGATTTCGAAATAATAGGGGAAGCGAACGCATGTCAGGGCCGCGCAACAATAATTTTAATGGACAAGCAAATTATTGGGGATCGTCGAACGCAAATAGAAATGAATATAGGGACCAGTATAGGCCACGCGGTGGAGGATACAATTTTAATGGTGGGTCAGCGTTAAACTAGAAAGGAAGCTTCCGCAACACATAAGCAGATATACAGATGCCCCTTGAGGTAACTGATATGGTTAGGCTCCCTGATGGCGAGACCTGTCGGTTACCTCTGTTGTTTTATTTTTCAGTTCCGGCACTTATACAGAATCTTGCCGTTGGTGCGTGTATGCCCAGAGTGCTTGATTTCTGTTTGTTTTTTGTCTATATTCGTATTAATTTTATCTATCTCTGTTGGATTATTTATATATATATATATATATATATATATAGAGAGAGAGAGAGATAGAGAGATGAAACACGACAGTGTTGTAGACGTAGCTAGAGTGACGAGAAGAAGACTATTTCAGGAGAGCCGTTGACACATCGGGGAAGTAACCACAGAGAGGAGAGACATTGATGAACTCACAGAACAGAGACGCGATGCACAAGCAGTATCCATGGAACTGATTTATTAAAAAACTCGACGATATAATTCAGCAGACATTCAACTAAGAACAGGAACATTTAAGGCCGGACACACACAATAGCAATGCCATCGGTCCCTGCCGGGATGCATTCAGAAGGTAGACTTATATCGTAGTATCGTTGGAGAAATATGCGGGCAATGGACGAGAGAACGCGGGTCAGAACAGCAAGAGAGCAAGGCAAGGAAGGAATGAAGCAGAGAGTGCAAAAATCCTCTATCCCATCTTTTTTAACCATGGGGGAGTTAATGTGACGCTAGGTGTTAACATTTCTTTAATTGGCCAGGGCTGATCATCCGACTTGACCAGGTGAGCCATAATTCAAGATTCCGAACATGGTATGCAAGCCTCGAGGTTTCTGAATCATAGGCACCTGATTTTCAGCGCGTGACTTAAGGGACAAACTAGTTAGTCTAATTTATTTCTAGATCAATTTTGAAAGAGAGATTATGCTTTAGTGAAAAGAGAATAATTTAGAATATGCGTTAAGTAAAGAATGTGTGGCGAAATAGTTAATATTGGTGGGACGTTATTCTTATATATATATATATATATATATATATATATATATATATATATATATATATATATATATATATATAGTTATTTATTTATTTTTTTCCTTTTTTGTAAATTTGCTCAACTATACAAGAGAGAACGAAACAAGGGCGTCTTTTATATGTAATATCTATTGGATGGCGGAAAAAATACGTTCAAACTCCGAGCCATGTTATGGCGCCATCTGTTTTCTACACCCTGAAACAGTTTATTCTTCCTATATAATTGGTCGCAACGTATATATACATGCACGCCGTTGGCCTCATTCCAAATAACTCCCATTTTTTCCAAATTTTTTCTTTGCATTTGAAAGATATCTAAGATTTTCTAGAAAATAAATTGTTAAATAAAAAGGTAACAGAGAAATATAACAAAAAATGTGCCATATTTGCACTTAGTGAAAGAGTTAATGAACCTTCTTGAGACCACTTCACAAAAAAATTTGAGAAAAGCTTGAAAAATTAATAATATAATGTTTTCACATTGTTGAATGCTAAGAACTTACATATATTTAAAAGAATTATCTTTATTATTTTAGTTTCATAAAATTTTTTCCAATCATAATTTTCAAAAAATTAAAGTATTGTACATTTAAGTTACTGTTATATTAAAAGATGGCAGCACTATCAAATATAAAATTCTTTTTTCGGAGTTTTGTTCTAGACTCCGATAGAAATTTGTGAATTGTTATGAAAAGATCCAGGTTATTACTCTTATTTTATGATGCCTTTGAGATTTTAAGGTCCAGCTTACAAGATTTATAAAATTTAATTCCAATTATGAAGGAGGGCGCCAGAGCGTATGATCTCATGTTTTCTCTGCTCCCATTTCGCAGTGACATTAAAGGGTAAAATATATTTTTCCTAAAATTTTAACCAAAGTTGTTCCACGCTTGTGGTAAGTTTTTGACCATTTTGAAAATTTCTTTCGAATTTAAAATTTTTAAAATTGTCGTTTTGAAAAGGCCACACGCACACACACAGACACACACACACACACACACACACACACACACACACACACATATATATATATATATATATATATATGTGTGTGTGTGTGTGTGTGTGTGTGTGTGCATGTATAAAACTATATATATTTAGATATATATATATATATATATATATATATATATATATATATATATATACATATATACAGTAACCACCGCTTATAGAGATCAGTGGTTATAAGAATCAACCGTTTATAAGAATCAATATCGCGAAAACAAAAACAAATGTATTATTTCCATGTTACAATTTTCGCTTTAAAGAATCAATCCACCGGTTTTAAGAATCAGTTTACACCATTTGCTTTCCTTTCCTTTCATTTTTCCAAAAAAGCCACTTAAACCGTTAAAAGGCACGAAGTTCTTTTTTTTTTTAATTTTTTTTAAAGAAAGATTGCTAAGATGGGATGGAATATACACGTAAAATTCATCCCTTTCTTTCTTAGACATAACATAATAGTTTTCCCTTAAAGGCTTTAGCACAACACTGTCCTATTAGCTTGACCCACTGTCCTATTAGCTTTACCTGTCCGGGTCCGATTTCACTTTTCTCCACTGAAAACAAAAATAGGGACTCTTTTTTCCCACCTTCCACATCCTGGTTACGGCTTCCTGTATCCTGAAACACATAAATCTTTGGCGAAGTGTCCACTATCACTTAGGCAAACGGGACATTTAGATTCAGCACGTTATCAAAGCGTGAAACGTAAGCTATTAGGTGAATCTTCGGCTGAGAATATTAGTATTGAAAGCGGTATAAACAGCCTCCCGAAAACTTCATTACGTCAAATTACCATAGAAAACTTTTTCTTGCTCCCTTCCTGTAGTTGAAATGTTAAAACTGTTAAGCAGTTATGTTGTAACAAATATTGGATTGTTTTCTTCTCTTACTATAATCATGTGTATCTACTTATAGGTCTAGAAATTAAGTTGTATTTTTAAATTTATTAAAAATAATTTTAATAAAAGATAATTAACGTAAATTAAAGAGTATTTTATGGTAAATTATCTAATATATGTATATATAGGTATGTGTGTGCATTTCCAAAAACCTAAATTTCGGCTATAAGAATCAACCGCTTATAAGAATCAAAAACAGTAATAACAAACGTGATTCTTATAAGCGGAAATCACTGTATATGCCTGTTCCGGTTATCATTCCACTGTGCCGGGCCGGTATGCTACATACATACATACATATATATATATATGTGTGTGTGTTGGAACCGAACTCCGAAATCGGACAATGTCCGAAAAAAATGCTCACATCGCGAATGGATCACTGACAAATGCGCCAAGTCCGAAATGTTACATTATTTCGGAGTTTCTGCACTTGAATTTGATCAATTCGCGATCGGGCAAATCAGCAGTGAGCCAAGTCCGATTTCACACTTGGAGGATGGGCGAATCACTGTAATGTGCATCGAAAAGTGATCAAGCTGTACCTATCTCTCTGTGAACAGTGTCACTTGAGTAAAGGGTAAAAACAAGGGAGTCGTTGTTAAACCAATACTTACTAACGTATTCCAAAAACGAGGGCAGGTTGACCTCATTGACATGCAATCAAAGTCTGATCGCGATTATAAATTCCTTTTGAACTATCAAAATCATCTTACCAAATTCCTTTTTTCACGCCCACTGAAAACGAAAACAGCTGAAGAAGTTTCTTATAATTTAATGGACATTTTTTGTATCATAGGAGCTCCTATATTTTGCAGTCCAATAATAGGCGTGAGTTCTCGAATAAAATCATAAAAGAGCTTGCATATATGTTTGAAGCAAAAACTATTAATTTAAAACCCAGATACTCTCAAAGCCAAGCCTCCATCGAACGTGCAAACCAAGATGTTCGTGATATGTTGGTGACGTGGACGGCAGACAATCAGACAAGTCAGAGGGCAGAAGGCTTACGAATCGTTCAAATAAAAAAAAATTGCACCTACCATCGTGGAATCACCAGAGGCCAATACGAAGCTCTGTTTGGTGTTCCGCTTACTAATGGACTTCCCCAGGAATTGTGTTGTTCAACAGACTTTGAGACTGAAGAACAACTTGAAGAGGTTATGGCCAACATTCCTGAAAGTAAACATGAAACTGATTCATAAGGTTCTGAAGACTCTGATGTGACCATCTTACAAAAAAAGAAGAAGTTAATTGAAGAAAAACGAGTTAATTGTGCCAAAAAAATGAAAAAGCAAACGGACGGAATGCTAAGAGGCAGTGACGCTAAATTTCCTCCCATGAGCGTCGGTCAGAACGTTGAGTTACGGATTCCAGAATTCGACAAAGGAAGAGCTGCGCCCAGAAATCTGATAGCTGTGATAATGGAGGTGAATGATGATGGGCTAACAAACTCGGTACGAAATCCGGAATATTGGAGAAGTTATATTCCATAAATGAATTCCAAGTGACTGAAGACAACTTCATATCTGAAAAAGACGTCCCAAGATTCGTACACTCACTTCGAAGCACAGTTACCCTGGAATCACGAAACTCACAAGGTTTCGTCCACTGCAATTGTAGAAAGCAGTGTGACAGCAAAAGATGCAAGTGCCTATCAACTGGCATGAAATGTAAGTGTCACAACAGTTCTGCCTGCAAGAATAAGTAACAGTGCATTTTTCATAATTTTTTTAATCACTTATTATTTTACTATGTATTCATTTTTTTCGCTATGGACATACTTTTTTAAGTGTGAGGATTTTGAAATAGTCAATCCATATCGTTAAAATGATCTTTTAACTCATTTCATTCATTTTATTTAGTCAAACAATTAGAGTTAAAAATGATTGTTTTCTGACTTTGATCATTTTTCAACTGCCCATTCGCAAAGTGAGCAATTTAGAATGCTCAAAGTGCGAAATTAAATTAAGTTTCGTACTCTGCGCACTTCTGATTTGCCCTTACGCGAAATGGTCATTTGTAAATGACCCAAGTCCGAAATAATGTGACATTTCAGACTTGGCGCATTTGTGTGTGATCCATTCGCGTTGTGAGCATTTTCTTCGGGCATTATTTGATTTCGGAGTTGGGTTCCAACATATGTTTATATATATATATATATATATATATATATATATATATATATATATATATATATATTCTGCAAGAGATGCATTGATAAAAAGAAAAATACATTCTCAAAAGATAATGCCAAAATTTGAACACAATAAAACAATTCAATGTGTCAGTGAAATAAGTATTGGAAACCATGTGTGATTACTATGGACTTTTGAAAAGCATGAACATTTTTTTTCAAAATAGCGTTTTGCCTTTACAGACATTACATTAATATTTTTCTAAATAAGTGTGATTTGTTTATTTTAACTAAGGTCCGTCAATTAAAAATTGTTTTTCTTTCATTCCAATGTGTATTATAAGAATATGCTACTGTAAAATTTATATGATGAAAATCGCGAAATTCCACAAAATCAGTTGTTCTGTTATGACATCTAAAAATTAGAAATACTTAGAATATGCAAGTTTTCTGTCAAAATATCATATTTTGAATATTTTATTTACAGAAAATATACATTATTTTAATATACTATAAAAGAAATTAACAAAAAATGCAAATATAATAACTATTTCATAAAAATATCCATTTTGAAGCCCTTTGCGGCATTTGAAAATATTTTAGTAGAGAAAAAAGATTTTATATTCTTAATTTTAATTTTAAAAGACAACTTTTGAAAACCAGGGCATATTGAAATTCCGAAAAACATTTTTTTGTTCCACCGTGATGTCCGAGTGTCTTTTAAGTGCCTCGTCCTTAAGTGCCTTTATGTGTACTTTTTTTTATGAAGTAAAACGTATTATATAATCAGTTTTGCAGGTCTCCTGACTAAAAGGAATGTTTAAATTACATATTTTGCTAATTTTTTGTACTACAAGTGTATTCAATTTTAAAATAATTGCGAAATTTATCAAAAATTTAATAAAAACCAAAAGTTTGCCCTTCTTGCGCCAACTGAAAACATGCACCAATTACGCTAATATTTAATTTCCGTCTTTATTTTGTTAAAAGGCAACTTTTGAAAACTAGAGCATATTGAAATTAAAAAAAAAAGTTTTTTCGTTCCACCCTACTGTACACTCTCGGTGAACCACTCAGAATAGAATTCACTTTCGCAGTGTTAATACGTTCCCAGCTGACGGCTGTGGTGACTTTTGTTTTGTGATAACGACGTAGTACAAAGGTGTAATTTCTGTTATGAAGATATAACTATGTTTAGTTCTAATTGTTTTAGGTTTAATGTACCGCATTGTCCAAATATAAGTGTTCATCTGATGATAATCGTATTATTTCAGTCGTGTAATGATTTAGAAGTTGATGACAACCCCTAAAACCCCTAGACAACCAACTATTCTTACTTACACACACACACGTGTGTGTGTGTGTGTGTGTGTGTATATGTTGCTGTTATGGCGGATGGTCTTCAGTTTACGATTGCCAAGTACTTTCAGGCTGGGGTGCCGTAATTTAGTGAATGATGCTTTATTGGGGATTTTAAGAAGCTTTCATTGACATTATATTTATCTGAAATGATTGGGGGTCTCGTTCTACTTTGAATGCTTATAATTTTTTTATTTCGTTTTTCCTACAGTTTACAAGACCAAATCAGACTCTAAGATGAATAGGGTGTAAAGACTTACAAAAAACTATTCAGGGAAGAAATTGCACAAAATGTTTTTAATGCATGTTGAAATAATATTATTATACGTACAGGGACCTGTAGAATGATTAACTCATAGAGCTTAGCTTTTACATCAAAACACAGTTAGTAGTATGTAAAACACTATTGCAAGATTTCCTTGAAATATATTGGGAATCTTTTTAAATTATTGGCTTTCTCGTTCACAAAAGTCCCTGAAAAATTATTTTTCTAGATCAGGGGTCGGCAATCTTCTTTATTAGGAGGGCATATTTCAGTTTGGCGGGTACCACTTTATGAAGAGGAGAAAGGGAGGGTCGATATTTAAACATGAAAATATTAATGCGACATAAATTTTTAATGCATAAATTCAAATTTTAATTTAAACAAAAGATTCTTAAAATTGATAATTAAATGCGATACGTGACATTGCAAATTTACCGCCAACTCGTTGTAATTGGGCTCATAAGTTTAATGAAAAGTTCTCAGGCTTTGGTCCAAATGAGTGACAGCGAGGCTTGATCGGTACTTTGATTTTAAGTATTTCCTATTTGTATATGTGTGGTCGTGAAAACTACAGTAGGAAACTGTCTATGAGAAACTTTCCATAATCGATGTGGAAGCGGACTGCATCTTGGAAATGAACATAGTAGAGTGTAACAATAGCAATAAGGGTTTTATTAAAAAACCTATTCGAACATAGTAGAAAATTAAGAATATGGGAGAAACCGAGTCTTGCAAGAGCTTAGGTCTCGACCAACTATCTAACTCAGCAGACAGACGCTGACTACCAAAAACAGCGCCTACACGGCAAGCCTATGCTTGGCAACCCTAGTGCGGTTCAACGATCTTGTGGTCTAACATCCCGCCCGGCGTTGAAATGTGACAATATTTCAACAAGTACTTGAATTACAGTAATCAATTATACTATACAAATTACAAATAATTACACTATTACAGATATACAAGCAATAATAATAGTTCACAACATTATATAACACCTTAACATTACTAAAGAAACATGATCTTAACAAATACAAAGTTATATATTTACAGGTAGAACACATAATTTAGACAAAGCCCATTTTAAAATTCCATTCTTTGTTTTTATTAAGGCAATTCCTACTTTGCCATCTGGACCAGAAATGACTTCTTCAATCCGACCTAGTAACCATTTGCATTGGGGCGAATTGTCTTCCTTTACTAAGACTATTTGATTTTTCTCGATGTTAGGTGTGGAAAATTGCCATTTAAATCTCTGTTGTAGGTGGTTTAAATAATCCCTCTTCCATCTTTTCCAAACGTATTGGGTTACCTTTGTTGTCCTTTGCCACCTACTTAATATATTATATGGAAAATGAATGATTTCAGGCTCTACAATTGTTGTAATAGGTCTCCCTATTAAAATATGACCAGGTGTTAATGCCTCTATGTCATTCGCGTCAGACGGTAAAGGGTTGATAGGTTGTGAATTAAGAATTTCTTCTATTTGAGTCACTATTCTGAGAAATTCTTCGTACGAATATCTTAAATTCCCCATGGCTCTTTTTAAGTGAAATTTAAATGACTTAACTCCAGCCTCCCAAAGTCCGCCAAAATTGGGAGCTCTGGGAGGAATAAATTTCCAATTTTCGTTTTCAGAAGACAAATATTTCGCTAAAATTTCATCGGGATATTTTACAAGATTATATAAACGCTTTAATTCTGCGTTAGCTCCTATGAAGTTTTTAGCATTGTCGGTAAGCAAAGTGGAACATTTTCCACGTCTGGACCAAAATCTTTTTAATGTAGCAACAAAACCTCCTGATGTCAAATCTGAAACTATTTCTAAGTGTACAGCACGGGTTGTAAAGCAAACAAAAATTGCTACATACACTTTTTGCAAGTCGCCTTTTCTCTGTCCTTTATATTTTATTAAAAAAGGTCCGCAAAAATCTACTCCTGTATGATTGAACGGTGAACTAGGAATAACTCATTCTTTAGGAAGATCTCCCATTAACTGTTCACTTACAACTGGGTTGGCTCTGCAGCAAATTATGCATTCATGAACAATCTTTCGAGCTAAATCTTTACCATTAATAGGCCAGAATTTTTGTCTTACACAGTGCAATAAGGATTGCGGACCAACATGTAGATATCTTTTATGATAATCTTCGAAAATTAGTCTAACAAGTTTGAGTTTCTTTGGAAGCACAATTGGATGTTTTTGAGAATAAACTAAATCTGAATTGTTTAATCGTCCCCCTACTCTTATTATCTTATTTTCATCTAGAAAGGGATTGAAGGATTTTAATTTACTATTACCTGCTACTTGACAACTCTTTTCTAAATCGACAAATTCTGCATTAAACTCTTCTTGTACCCGCCGAAGTACATTTTCTGCACTATTTACCTCAGCTGGAATTAAAGGGCCCGTTTGTCTTTTTTGAGGACATCTAAGATTATGAACGAATCTGAAAATATAACTTAAGATACGTATAATTTTAGTATAATTATTACTAATGTTGATCAAATCATCTAAAGGATTAAAGGCACTGTTCACAGAGAGTGTTACGTTAGAGTCATAATTAGATTCTTAGTTCTTGAGACCCTTTTTCATCTCAGGCAGATTCATTTCTGGAATGTAAGAATCTTCATCGATATAAGGTAAGTTATAGGATGCCAGAAATGTAGGGCCTTTCCACCACAAATTTTGATCCATAATTTGGTCTGGATTCATTCCACGGGAGACCAAGTCTGCGGGATTCTCAGCCGTCTTCACATGTTGCCAATGAAACTGCTTGGTCAACTCTTCAATTCGAGAAACTCTGTTAGAGTCAATTACCTTCAGTAAATTTGGAGAGGATTTAATCCAAGCCAGTACTATAGTTGAATCTGTATACAAGTAAACTTCGCTAATATTCAATTTTAGAGATGCTAATACCTTTGAAACTAGCTTGGAAAGCAATTCAGCTGCGCAGAGTTCCAGCCGCGGAATAGTTAATTCCTTAATTGGTGCAAATCTAGATTTGCTGCAAAGAAGGTTGACATTTACATCATTTGCGTCAGTTATGCAACGAACGTATATTGCCGCTCCATATGCATCTTTCGATGCATCCGAGAACCCATGAAGCTCTATTTCTTTAACAGAATCGGTCAAGACATAGCGGCTAACTTGAACTTCTTTGAGGCTTGGTAATGCCCTTCGATAAATTTCCCATTTCTTTTTCTCATTAAATGGAAGTTCTTGATCCCATTCAATTTTTAAGAGCCACAAATGTTGCAAAAATATTTTTGCTTGCACAATTGCTGGTCCTAATAGACTCAATGGATCGAACAATCTTGCAATTTCTGCTAAGACGGACGCTTAGTAGGTACGCTGGCAGCACACGAAACAATAAAATTAAAGTTGTCTTTCTTAGGATTCCACCTCAAACCGAGTGTTTTCACTGTATCCTTTTCGGACTCTTCAAAATGATATTCTTGATCACAAAAAGGGACCTTTTCCAGTAGTTGTTTTTCATTTGAGCACCATTTGTGCAAGTCCATACCTCCGGATTTTCGCATCGAAATAAATTGCTGCTGCAATTCAATAGCAGTGGTAACATCTTCGGCTCCGGACAGGATGTCATCGACATAAAAATCGGTTAAAGCTGCAGAGGACGCTAATGGATAATTGGCTTGTTCATCGATCGCCAGTTGTTTCAAAACTCTTGTAGCCAAATAGGGAGCACATTTTGTACCGTAGGTAACTGTGAGCAATTCAAACAATTTAGCATGATCTGTAGAACTCTTTTTCCAAAGAATGCGCTGGAGGTTACACTGTTCAGGGTTGACCCAAATTTGTCTATACATTTTCTTTATATCTGCCGTAAAGGCAAATTTGTGTTTTCGAAATCGTAAGAGGATGGATAAAATGTCTTCTTGCACAATGCCTCCATTTATCAAACAATTATTTAGAGACAATCCGGTAGTGGATGGGGCAGATGCATCGAACACAACACGCAATTTAGTGGTGCTGCTATCAGCTCTATAAACACCATGGTGACGCATAACATATCTTGACTCTTCTTTGTCGGTCTCTTTTACCTCTTTCATGTGCCCCAACCTTTCATATTCCTTCATAAAGTTACAGTAGAGGTTGCACATTTCTGGATTTTTATCTAACCTATTCCACAAACTATTTAATCTTTGTGTAGCTGATTTCACAGAATCTCCCAGTTCTGTATTTTCTTTCACCGGAAAGTCAACTATATACTTCCCATTTCCATCTCTGCAATACGTTTTCAAAAAATGTTCTTCATAGTCTATCTCTTCTTTATTTTTTAGACTAGGTATGTATGGTACCGTTTCTATTTCCCAAAATTGCTTCATTACACCTTCCAAGTTATCTATCTGAGATAGAAGGCCACAAAACTGTTTTTCTGATGCTCCTTGAAGAGCCAAATACGGTTTCTTGCAAAACTAAGGATTGGGCGGTGTGAATTTTACTAGTCTTTAGAAGATCAAAAAATATTTCTTCCCCAGTTAGTCAGTCAACCCTTCCAGTTTCAAAAAAGCCTGGATCCGCTAGAGTGATATTGGATGGAATTTTTATTTCTGTTAAGTCTAAACTTTGCGCTGGCATCATATCTGTAATCTTGGGAAGTATTAAAAAGTCAATAGGTGCAGAAAATGATTTATCTTCATTTGAAATAATCGTGTTAGTTTTCTTTTTCACTGTAATCGGGCATCCTGACAAACCAGAAATTGGAATGTTTATTCTATCTTTCCGCAAACCCAGTAAATTTGCGAATTCCGATGTCATGCAGGAACACATACTTCCAGAATCCAAAACTGCTTTCCCCCTTCGAAAAGTACCACTTCTGTCTAAAATGTAATCAACCGCAGTTGCAAGAATTATTTTCTTTCGCGGTCAGTAGCAAAGCAGAATGTCATCTCAGATGTCACTCCTCCCCCTACTCCTGAACTCTTGCCGCTCGAACTATGAGTCATGCTTGTAGGGTTGCAATCTGGCGAAGATGTAGTGACGCTGGTTTTATGGAGCAACGAATGATGTCTGGATTGGTAATGGAAACAAGAGAATTTAGATAGGCATACTGCTACTTTATGGTGATCTAAACAGTTCAAACACAATTTATTTTCGCGCACCATGTCGTATCTTTCTTCAGGAGATAATTTTAAAAACAGTTCACATTTGTGCAATAAATTATTGCTTTTACACAAAATACAAAATGCAGGATTGTTAGCAGATGACTTAATTAATAAATTTCTAGATTTGACAATATTTTTATCATGTTTATACATATGTTTAGGTTTCTCTTTAAATTGCAGTGAATTATTGTTTCGCAGAATATTTTCTAAGATCTGACTTCTATTTTGTAAAAAACTAATGAATTCGTCCCAGTCCGGTAAATCTGTAGATTTTAAGGTCATTTCGTACTCCTTACGAGTTTCATGATCTAACTTCTGTAGAATGACATTAATGAGCATCAAAACCGAAAGTTGATTAGTTTCTAATTTCATGAGTTTTACTGTTCTTAGGTGTTTTAGAAGATTATCTATAAGCATTCTGAGTTCCTTAGCGGATTCGCAATTTATCTTATTTAAAGCTAAAATTGTAGTAATATGTGTATCTGCTATAAATCTGTTGTTATTATAGCTTTCATGTAATGCCCGAAACAATGATTCAAAAGTATCGTCTACAGTTTGCAATTGCTTTGCTTCGCCCTTTAACGACGCTTGGAAATAATGCAGTTTCTGTAAGTCATTTAAATTACTGTTCGAAACAATTAGAGATTCAAATTGGGATTTAAACAGAGGCCACTGTTCATAATTTCCAGAAAACTCAGGTAATGGAATTTCGGGCAATCTAACATTCATTTGCTTACTATCGGTACATGCATTAGCAATACTTAAACTACATCTTTTTGAAATTTGCAAGAAGCCTACCTTAATTTCTTCTATTTCATCCTCGAGTTCCGAAAACTTTTCTTCGTGCTCGTTGAGCTCAGGGCTGCCCAGAGAGGGGGGGGGGGGCAACTGGGGCACTTTGTCCCAGGCCCCCAACTGTCGGAGGGGCCCCAAAAAATTTTTTTTTAATTTATTTATTAGATTTTCTCAGAAAATATAACAAGAGAGCAGTGCAATGAAATATAATAATTATATTAATCATTCATGTAATAAAATTTTAAGTATGAGTAACTTAATTTGAATGTGTGTTTTCGTCTCTTTCCATTTCTTATTTTTCTTGGGGCCCCCCAACAGATGTTTGCCCCAGGCCCCGTAAAGTCTCTGGGCGGCCCTGGTTGAGCTCACTGTCTTTCCAAACCTTGTAATAATCCCAAATTTTCGAGTTATTTTCTATTTTCTTCAAAGTGTCCATTTTTGAGTCAATGGTGATTAAGTCCGATGTTGTAGCCTCATTTTTGAGAAAAGTAGCGAGTTTTGTTATTTGTCCTTTGAGGCCTCCTCGGGTGTGGTTTAACACTATAATTTCTGTAGACATTTTTGAGACGTTGAGCAAAACTAAATTCGTAGATCGCTGATAAGCCCTGCGGCTCAGACTGGACCACTAATGTATACGTGTGGTGGTGCAAACTAGTAGGAAACTGTCTATGAGAAACTATCTATAATCGATGTGGAAGCGGACTGTATCTTCGAAATGAACATAGTAGAGTGTAACAATAACAATACGGGTTTTATTAAAAAACCTATTCCAACATAGTAGAAAATTTAGAATATGGGAGCAACCGAGTCTTGCAAGACCTCAGGTCCCGACCAACTATCTAACTCCGCAGACAGACGCTGACTACCAAAAACAGCGCCTACACGGCAAGCGCCAAGCCTATGCTTGGCAACCCTAGTGCGGTTCAACGACCTTGCGGTCTAACACTATTAGAAAACAAGGATTCACAAGCATATGTCGACGAGCAAAGAGAGTTTTATTTCAGAGCAAGAAAAAGGCGTTCACTCACAGCGAGGAGAGAGCGACGCTGTCGATAGAGCAGGCTGCCCAGTTTTTAATTTTTACGGGTTTTCGATTTTTAATAATTTTACTAAAATCTCATTATATATACGAGCGTTTGCGGTTCAGAGATCTAAAATTTAGATATTTGAACGGCTAGCACTTTAAAATTGTTTCGCGTGTACCGCGTTGCCGACCCCTGTTCTAGATAATGCATTGAAAGATGAAACCTCCGGTCTTTCACTATCGCTTTCGGTTTATTAAATTGGTCATAAATTCTCATCAAATGATCGTAATAATAAAAGTAAAGCAGTTTTAAAATCCTTAAAGATCGACCTTTAAAATAGGCCAATAAAATATTTCGAAAATTTGCACCAAAACAGCCATTTCAACGTAGGCAGATATCTTAAAAAGTGTCAAATAATGTTGTACAGTAGAGTCCCGAAATGATTGGGACCAGTCCCTTTTCGGATTAACGAATTTTTCGTGTTGAGAATCGAGCCTTCAATTAATATTACTTGCTATTGAGTGGCATCTCTTATTTTGTGTTATTATGTGTTATGCATCTGGCATCACTTTTTTTTATTTATTCCATTGTAATTTTATGTAAACAGTAAGACGTACTGTGTTTCTCTTCCTACTTTCTATACATTAAAGTCCTAAGTTAAACTAGCCATGACTTTATTTTGTTAATATTGCAAGAGGTTATGGGTTTTAGCGACGTTTAACTGCGCAGATGAAGTAACGATGGCTATGACGACGTATTTGAATCACGGATTTTGACTTCGAGTTTCGATTTCGGATTTTGACTTTTGATTTCACCATATTAGCTGGACTCTGTGTAGGTAGACGACTGTGTACCGATAGATTTTTTTTCGTATACTTTGGTGAACGACGACGTAATAATATGGAAGCTAAAAATTTTGTTCAGTGCATTAAGTTGGATGGTTTATCCAACTGGACTGACTGGAAATTTGAAGTAAACTCTTTGTTCGTGCTCAATGATTGTGCTGGCATCTTCGATGATTCCCTACTCGAGTCAACAGCACCGGCAGCAGACGCAAATGAAAAGACGATACGCGACTACAACCAAGCGGTAAAAGCGTATACAAAGACGAATGCGAAAGCTGCTGTGATCATCCACACAAATGTATCGGCAAATGTGTTAAATTTGATTCGCATGCATGGTAATTCTGCACGAGCGATATGGACCGAGTTGTTAAACAACAATGAGAAAGTGTCAAGAGTCAAATTGGACACTCTTCTGCAACAATTCTTCACTTTCTGGATCGAGAAAGATGAAGATGTAATGCATTCACTCTCACGTTTGCGTACACTGTGTGTGGATCTTCAACGTGAACAAGAGTTGAACGGTGAAGGGAAGTTGTCGCAAAACCTGCTAGTACCACGCATCTTGTTTATTCTTCTTCATAATGAATATCGTGAGTTCAAGTCACAGTGGGACTCAACGCCAAGGACAGAAAAGTCATCTGAAAAACTAATCGAACAGATCAATATGAGACTGCAAAGACGAAATCGGGAGCTTAGAGACGATACTACGACAGCATTCATGGCAAATGCTAATTATGGTGCAAAATATAATGGAAAGAAATGGAAGAAAGGTGGGAAAAGGTCCCAGATGGTGAACCAACCACAACCCTTGACCCCAAATAATGCCAAAACGATGAATAGACTTAATGTGATGGTGTGAAAGGTTTCAATAGCATCTGTTTTCGTTGTAATAAACATGGGCACATTGGAAATTTTTGTCCAGATTTCCCTGAAAAGCCAACCACGACGGGTGGCAGAACAGAAACCTTCTTTGCAAATACTCAATGCAGTGCATTTGCTTGTCAATAGGATGATAGTGGCCGAAATGTGTGGCTTAAGGATGACGGAGCTACAGCACATATTACAAATTCAGAAGAGTACTTCAAGACGTACCGCCATTTTGACAAACAAGCGGAAATCACAGTCGGTAACAAGCAGACAATACCGCCTTATGGCTGCGGGGACATTGCGATGTGCGCGACGGTTGGAACCGTACAAAAATGTATTGAACTCAGGGTTGTATTGTATGCACCAGACATCGGCAAAAATTTGTCATCAGCTTCAAAGGCAATGAAGCGAGGAATCTCGAACTTCGGAGATTCAGATGACATGATTTGTCGTTTCTTCTGTAAGGAGACCCCAGATAATGTACTTTTAGAGGCTCCATGCTCATCAAATGGACTCGTTGAACTGCGTGCAAAACTGGTCAAGTCCCAAGGGGGTTCTGCTGCTTCAGACTACTTGGTTGACAAAGAAATGACAACGCCTTTTCCTGAAACGGCAATGACGACGACGACAAAGTTGCCGTTATCACTTTGGCATCGACAGCTTGGGCACCAGGGAATACAGTATGTGAAGCAGTACCTGCGTCAGAATTGTATCGATTTCATAGAAGATGGAGTATTTTGCGAACCATGTACTTATGGTAAACAAAGTCGACGAACATTCAAATCAAAACGATTCAACACGAAAAAGTCTGGTGAAATCATACATGCAGACTTGCTCGAATCGCCAGTCTTGTCAAGAGGTGGAAAGAAGTACATGTTAGTGCTTAAGGACGATTATTCAAAGTTTTGAAGAGTAGAATCTCTCAGACATAAAGACGAGGCTGTGGATAAAATCAGGCAGTTCCTTGCTCGGGACAACAAGGATGGTTTAAATGTAAAAGAACTGGTCACAGACGGTGGTCGTGAGTTTGACAATACCAAATTGGTAAAACTGACTGATGATACAGGCATGAAGTTGCGAATCACTATGCCGTATACGCCAGAGCAAAACAGTTTGGTTGAAAGAGAGAATCGTACAATAATGGATGCAGTTCACACTATGCTCAAGGATACAGATCTACCACAGTTCCTATGGGCAGAAGCAGCATCTACAGCTGTTTACATTCTGAATCGAACTGGGCCAAGTAAGACCACAGGAAAATCTCCATTTGAGGAATGGTTTGGACGCAAGCCAGCAATCAATAGGATTCGAGTTTTTGGATCAACTGCATTTCTACATGTACCAGATGTCAACAGAAGTAAACTTGACGACAAGGCTATAAATGGCTATTTGGTTGGTTATTGTGATTACGATGGGTATCGTGTTTTCATACCATCAAAGAATGATACGATAAAGAGTGCCAACGTAGTGTTCAATGAACAGCAAATCGATCCTACTTTCCAGCCTTTAGAAGCGACATCTAATACCGGTCCATCAAGCGGTATGGAGTATGAAATTTTGGATACTCCCAATGATGCAGATACGCAGGAGGCTGGTGATCTTTGTACTGATGAAGACGAACCAACACAGCTGACGGCGCATGAATTGCGAGACCGTTCGACTATCCAACGTCCTGTCCGATTTAACGATTACGACGTGTACAGCAGCATTCTGAAGTTGAATGAGCCCCAAAACATATGACGAAGCAACAAAGTCTCCTGAATATGCCGACTGGAAACTAACCATGGACGACGAAATGGCTTCTCATGCCAAGCACGGGACGTGGCAACTTGTTAAGCCACCTAAAGAATGGAAAATCCTCGACAATCGCTGGGTTTACAGGGTGAAGACAAAGCCTGATGGTTCAATTGAGAGATTCAAGGCTCGTTTAGTAGCAAAGGAGTATACGCAGACGGCGGATATCGACTACAGCAAAACATTTAGCTCGGTGTGCCGCTACGACACTATTCAAGCTGTAATTGCAACGGCAGCCAAGGAGAATCTAAAGTTATTTCAAATTGACGTGGAGACGGCATTCCTTTATAGTGACCTGACTGAGGAGATCTACATGCATCAACCCAGCGGATAGGATGACGGAAGTGGGCGTATTTGCAAGATGCTCCGACCTTTATAGGCTTGAAACAAGCTGGACGATGTTGGAATGCCAAGTTTACTGACGTTCTAAAGAAACATGGCATGACCCAAAGTAAATCCGACCACTGCCTATTCATACACAATGATTACGGACACAAGATGCTGATGGCGATTTATGTTGATGATGGCATTGTCGCTGTTCAGGACGAAGCGATATTCTTCACATTTATGGACGAGCTCAAACAACATTTCAAGTGACAACGTAGAATTCTTTTCTTGGTCTGCAAGTTGAGCGGTTGAAAGACGGCTCACTCTTCTTGCATCAAGAAGCATTTACAAAAAAGATGTTAGAGCGATTTGGAGGTGCCAAGACATCACGCATCCCAGTAAAGAAGTCGAGTCTCAAGATTGACTATGGTCAGCCAAATGACGATGGCATTATCAAGATAAAGGAGGCGAAGCCTCTCAGCAGTGAAATTCCATGCCGATCAGCAGTTGGTAGTTTGCTCTATTTGGCGATGGGGACTCCACCAGATATTGCTTACGAAGTGAGTTTGGGGTCTTGTAAGTTGGACAACCCCACAGAGACTAATTGGTAAATCGTGCAGACAACATTAAGATACCGTTACAAAACCATTGGACACGGCATTGTGTACAATAATGGAGATGGCAGAAGCCTGATTTTGTTTAGTGATGCAGATAACAACAGCTGTGCAGAAACACGCAGGTCTCGCACAGGTGTAGATTCTTTCTATGGTAGAGGTGCAATTACGTGGCGAAGCAAGCTACAGGAGACCATATCCAATTCAACGACAGAGGCAGAGTTCATGGCAGCAGCTGATGCCACAAAAGACCTTATATGGTTGAAGCGCTTGTTTAACGAGATAGCCAACAATGTCTCATTACCAATCCTGCAGATTGATAATCAGAGTGCTATCAAATACATCAAAAATCCGATATTCCACGTACGCACAAAGCATATCGACCAAAGATACAAGTTTGTCCATGATGAATTCTCAAAGGGACACTTTGAATTAGGTTATGTCAGAAGTGATGAGCAGCGACAACACATTCTGACGAAGACGCTTCCAGCACCTCAGTTTCATTCTCAAAAGAAGTTGCTCGGTGTGAAAGCAGTCAATATGTATAAGTGACAGTTTAACCCATATTAACAATGACTATTTTCATGCTCGAAGGAGGCTTTTGAGAATCAAGCCTTCAATTAATATTACGTGCTACTGAGTGGCATCTCTTATTTTGTGTTATTATGTGTTATGCATCTGGCATCACCTTTTTTGTATTCCATTGTAACTTTATGTAAACAGTAAGACGTACTTTGTTTCTCTTCCTACTTTCTATTCATTAAAGTACTAAATTCAACTAACCATCACTTTATTTCGTTAATATTGCAACATTTCGGATTAAGCGAAATCGTCTTTCAAATTAAATTAAATTACATAATAACGTGTGATTACATAAATATTACATATTACGTGTGATTACACAGTTTATTTTATAAGGTCTGCCTAAACATAACCAAATCTCGGGACGAAATGGGTGATAAGAGCCTAGTACAGTACAGTACAGTAGAAGTTGTTTTAACATTACGTCACAGTGCTTGACAGTTGGATTTTAGACGATCATCAGATTGTTGAAATGGTTTTGAAAGAACCTGTCAACGTCTCAGACGAGAGTGAAAGGGAATCAGACGGTGACAGCGAGCAGAGGGTATCCCACTCAGACGCCGCGGCTGCATTTGATGTAGAGCTACGCTACATAGAGCAACACTCCACCTCGACCCAGCAGACACCATTTTTCTGACGCGTTAGCGTAATTTGGCATCAAGGGAGAGGTATTCTTCTCTTCGAAAAAAAAATTAACAGATATTTCAAACCAATGAAGTTCAGTAATAATTAGTTCAGTGCACTGTCTAACCTTGAATTTTCTTGTAATTTTCAGAAATATACTTTATATTACTTAGTATCACTGCGGTTTTATTGAAAACTTAGTTCTTTATGACTTTTCGTTTCGGATTAAGCGGACTTTCGGATTACCGAGGTTCGGATTATCGGGACTCTACTGTATATGACATTGTAGTTGGTTGCTTATTTTGAGGTTCTTTAAAAGATAAAATTACTTTGTGTCAAAGAATCACTAGGCATTAATGCTATCTCTTACTGCTAGAGTAATTCATTGGAAGAATTTTGGCCTCAAGTTTTGGGCACGCAAGTTCGATTCACACTCCTGCAAGACGGTAGTTACCGTTTAAAAGATAAATAGCAGAGAAATCACATCGCGGATAGTTAAGATTAGAATATGGCATCGAGTATTGAACACATTAGTTAGATCTTCGATCCTAGCAGGCGGTTGTAACAAATTATTGTAAAGTTGTGTAAAAAAATTAAGAGCAAAAATTTTTAAATTGTAACCGACGCAAGGAGTGTGAAGTAGAGAGAAAAGACAAACAGAAAAGTAAAAAAAAGCAACATTTTATTTCCCTATACCATCTAAAGAAGAACACCAGAATTGTTTAAAATGATAAAATTATTTATTTACATTATTGCGAAAATGTATATTCTATAATGAGTACAGTTAAAAACCGACATTTTACGAAGAACAAACCTGCTGTTTCAAAATGTTCGACACAAAAACTACGATTCTTACTGAATCGTACCTTATTCCATGAAGTTTAAAGAAACGTTTACAACTGAAAATTATGAATCTCAAAATTTCAAATGATCAACACCACACCTAATACAGATGACAAAAACGTTTTCCCTCTTCTTAAATAATGTCTAAAGACCATTTATTTGAATAAAGAGCTTACACAAAAAAATTCGCCAACGGTTGTAGGAGAGTGGATACTCTGTATTTTTCAATTACACAAAATTCTAAATTAGTAGCTTTTAACATCTATATCCTTAAAAGGTACACGTAAAATCGTATATTTTCTCCTCTTCCTTCAATGATATAACACTGCTTGAACTGACACCAATTTTTTAAGCATATGTGAAACATATTCTTTCACTGTTGTACCGGTCTTGAATTCATCGCCTGTTCATCATCATCCTGTTTTTAGTAACAGTGAGAAATTTCTCAGGCATGTCTCTCAGATGTACCTTACAGATAACCCCTAAATACTATTATAGATGTCTTCTGTTTTGCTTGGTGTCTGAATCAAATCTTGATATATTAGTTTGGGCGAGCAAACCATCCAGCTGTGTAAAGAGAAAAATAAAATTATCCGAACCATGTTGCTACATTTTTCAGTAATTATTATTGTCAATCAATTGTCTGTGTAGACCAGTGATTAAAAGCTTTTTATGTATATTCTCTCCCCTCTTCGGATGACCTTCAGAAATACCCTATATTACGTAATTTATCGACAGACAGATCTTTTAACGTACTACTGTTATCGGAGGGAAGTTTTTACGAAGTATTTTACAAGGAAAATGTGACTTTTAACATCGTTTCAAACCCCGAGAGAGAAAAATATTTTTTTGAAATTCAAAATTTAAAAAATACTTAAGGTATTACGGTTTTGAAATTGTCAAAAATGAGTAGTATTACGATTTTGAAATTGAAAAAAAAATAGTATGACGGTACGGAAAAAAACATCATGATAGTGCATCCTTAACCCTTAAACGGTACGGTGGGGGTCGGATCCGACCCAAGGGTGTGTCTTCCCCCTCCTGTACTCTCCCTTCTCATTGCAAGAGATGGAGTTGACAAGGAACCCTACCAGACAGACCTACTAGACCATTGGTTCTCAACGGGGGGCGGTACCGCCCCCTGGGGGCAGTTGGAGGATGCTGAGGGGCGGTGAACTTGTTTTGGGCTGTAGGGGGGCGATGGGTATGTTTTGGGCGGTAGGGGGGCGATGAGCATGTTTTAGCCTTCAAACTTTAAATTCCCCCAAAAATTTATTAAATCGATTATCCGGTTTACACCATTTGTACCAGCAATAAAACGAACTTACGCGACCCCCCCCCCCCCCCCTCACGCAATTCTAATGGTGAGACGAATTTGTATTCTAGGTAGGATGACCTTGAAGAACTCTACACTAGGATTCTTCTCTGATCCCAACCAGCACAGCGTATGCGTCAGCTGTTTTCGCGCGCATCGCAGCGCATGCGTTGAGCGTTCTACTATGCGTCTGACTAGCATTTCATTATGAATGTTTCATTTGACCTGTGTTTCTTGTGTTGCTTTTCGTTCGCTTTATTTCTGTTTTTTCCCCTCAGTTTCGATTTACTTTTATTGTTTATTTGTCCACTCGGCTAGGTAAGTGCGCTTATTATTTCTTTATCGTGATCACGAATTAATAATTTTGAGAAATAGTTATCTTTCCCTCATCATATTTTGTTGCCGCCAACGATGTCGGTTAATAAAAAGAAGTGTCGTCAATACAATTCCACGTACTTGAAGTTCGGATTTGTTCCTTCGCCGTCGAACTGGCAACTATCCATATGTTTACTTTGTAACAAAGTGTTATCTAATGAGGCAATGAAACCATCTCGTTTGCATGAGCATCTGCAAAAAATTTATCCTGACAGACAAAATAAAGATTTGTCGTTTTTCACGAACATCAAGGACAAGTTTCTGAAGGCACCGTCTATCTCAGGCTTACTAGCAACCTCATCAAAAAAATGCGACAATTGTTTGATAGCCTCTTATAATATATCAAAATTAATAGCTAAATCGGGGAAAACTCATACCATAAGAGAAGGGTTGATACTGCCGGCTGTCAAGGAAGTTTTAGAAACGGTTTTGCACCATCCATCCGCATCCAATGTTATAAAAAATGTCCCATTAAGCAATGATACAGTGCGACGACGAATTGATGAGAAGGCTGAAGATGTTGAAACTTCCTTATGCAAAATTTTGATACACACCGAATTTTCTCTTCAGGTTGATGAATCAACCTTGCCAAGTACTAATGAGGCTTTACTGTTAGCGTACGTCCGGTTTTTTAAGGAAGGAAAAATTATTCAAGAGATGTTTTTTGCAAGAAGCTTGATTTCAGATACTAAAGGTGAATCTATTTTTAATACTGTCAAAGATTATTTTAAAGTGAAAAATATTCCTCTTGCGAACATTATGTCTGTTGCCACCGATGGAGCTCCTGCAATGGTGGGTCGTCATCGTGGGTTCATCGCCCTTTTGAAGAAAGAGGTACCAGGTATTTTTGCTGTTCACTACGTGATTCATAGACAGCATTTAGTTGCAAAAAAAACTCAGCGACCGTTTGCATCAGTCATTACAACATGTCATCTCTGCTGTGAACAAAATTCGTAGTAATGCTCTCAAAGATCGATTTTATTCGGGCAGCTGTGTAAGGACAACGATGAAGAATTCAATCGCTTGCTTCTACACACCGAGGTTCGCTGGCTCTCCAAAGGCGCCTGCCTCAATAGGTTCTGGAATATTTTCAAGTTTACTGTCAACACCTTGAATCTTTGCACAAGGACTTTTCTGAGCGTTTTGAGGATATTTTGTCCCTGGAATTCCCTCAATGGGTCATGAACCCTTTTATGTATATTGAGACAGCAGAGGTTCAGATTCAGAAGGAACTGGGCGAACTTTCAACTAATAAAACTTTGAAAGCCAGCTTCCAGAATGGTTATCATCTCACAGAATTTTGGCTTCAAAATAGCATCAATCGCCTCTACCCAGGACTGTGGACTATCGTCAAAAAGCTTTTTATTGCCTTCCCTTCCTCATACCTTGTCGAGCGAGGATTCAGTGCTGTGACTGATCTAATTACAAAAACGTCGATTCCAAATCATGGAAAGAGGGAACTTGCGCCTTCATCTCTCTAAAAATGTTGAAGCGAACGCTCAGAAACTGGCTCTGAACCATCAAGCACAACCATCCCACTGACATACTTGATTGCTTCATTACTATTACTCTTTTAGTGTAATTTTTTTGCTGTTATTTTTTAATTATATAATTAAGAATAAATAATTTTTAAACATAAAAAAAGCATTTAAGCTTTTTTTGCTTTACTCATTTTAATTTTAATAAAATGAATGTAATTGCCTTCTAGAGCAAAATTATCGAGTTAAATCAAACAAATTTGGTATGAAAATGTACTAAAAAAATTACTCAAAATTTTTGCTTTTTATAATTCTGTAACCCCCCTCCCCTTCCCCATACTCTAGATTACAGGATTTTCTCAAAGGGGGGGGGGCGTTAAAAATTTTTCTGCTTCTTAGGGGGTGGCAGCTATAAAAAGATTGAGAATCACTGTACTACACCATCCTACTAGATGGAGGAATAAGTAAATACGAGTGTCTTTGTTGAAAAACATTATTTATGATCACTAGTCATTTTTAAACTTTTTTTATTTTAGATTTTTAAAATTTTTATTTCAATTTTGAAGGGCAAAAATGTCAGCATATAATATTTTTTACATTTTTATTCTTGCAAAGTTGGTTTCACTAACTTCTAAAACTAGGGAGATTAAATTACTTATTAGACCTAATATACACAACATTCTATGTAAATGCCAAAGAGATAGTCTTTGTTTAGCAAAATTACAATTCGTTGGTCATTTTTTCTACAAAAAGGGTTTTATTTCATCTAAAATTCTAGCTGAATACCCGTACTTCGTTACAGAATATACATACAAATAAAATACAACGGTCAATGTATGCAATTAATGGCATATATATATATATATATATATATATATATATATATGTGTGTGTGTGTGTGTGTAAATCGTAACGGATATTTTATAGATAAAATAATGTAGAAGAAAATATTCAAATTAAATACAACGGTCAATGTCTGCAATTAATTGATATGTCTAATAACCATGAAACTTACTAATTGGATTTAAATTCTTTAAAAAATTCCATCTCAATTAGTCTAGAGGTTAATTTTTTTCTTTTACCGTATTTTAATATTTTTTGTCAATTTATTTCGTTGTTATGCACGTTACGCAAAATTAATTTAAAGCAACACAAAAAGAAAAGAAACCACATGATCAGCATTTAATAAATTAAATTGTAAAACTTAATCTTTAAAAATTCACCAAAAATCAGAAAATGGAATTGTTTTATATATACACTAGCGACCCGTCCCGACTTTATTCGGGTTGAACAATTATCTATCTTAAGTGGGTATTAGGTAGGTATAATTTATTTTAAAACTTCATGGTATACCACAGTTTTTGTTTCGTTTTTCTGGGGTTTCAAAATAAATTGATTCTCCGCATTTCCTGACCTAGAGAGACCAACATATAATTGTCTATGAGTAAAGCAATCTTCCCGTAAGTCAAGTCCAATATATTTATATGTTTGACCTTGGGATTTGTTGATCGTGCTGGCAAAAGAAATTTTTACTGGAAACTGTAACGTCAGACACTGAATTGTGTACGGGGCCACCCGCATGCCGATTTTGATACGATTCGTCCCCATAGTATATCCGCTACAGAGTCCACACACAAATAAACACGGAAAAAGCACCAAAAATGGCAAAAAAATTTAATAATTTTTTTTAAATAAAAAATTCAAAAATCCGGCTACGTCTGGCACTCAATCGTGTCCAGAGCCACCCGTGTGCCGATTTTGGTATGATTCGGCCCCATAGTCTCGCTGTCAGCGACGACAGCAGCGGAAGTTGTCGAAATAAGCTACTTTTAGGGGCAAAATCATTAAAAATTAATTAGAAAAACTCCGGGCCCGATTTTCAAAAAATAATATGCCTATGTTTTAATCTGAACTATCAACTATATCTATACATAATTTCAGCTCAATTGAAGCAATACTTTTTCACTTACAAAGGAACAAACATAGGTCTTTTCGAAATAATCATTAAATTTCACAGTTTCAATGAAAGACACGGATTTTTGAAGAAAGTTCAATAATTCAAGTTTGATTTACGCAAATTGTGCATAAAATTGTACATAAATTCAAAAACATAAAGTTTATAAGTTAAATAAAGTTCTGCAATATTATACCAATAAATTTCCAGTTGATAGCCAATAAATTGTAAATATTTTTTGTACCTTAAATGTCCAATAAAAAGCGTAGTTCCAAATGTAATTTTCTTCAATAAACCCTTAAACGTTGCCAATTTCAAAATTAAATTTTTGTATTTATCAATACCTCCTCCACTTGAATCTTTAAAATATTGAATGTTTTACTGGTAATAAATGAAAATATCGATTGATGTGTTGCTATGGTTACTTGAGTATGGTTGACAAAGGAAAAATTGTAAAGGTGAAGCATCAGCTCAACATTTAGGCCCCTAACTTTCTTTCTACTGATCAGATATACATAATATATAGCCTATGTCCATCTGAATAATGTACCTTTCAAACAGTGAAAGAATTTTTCAAATAGGTGCATTGGTTCCGGAGATTACCCTCCACATACAAAAGTCGCTCTTTCTCTTTATATATTAGTATAGATTATCAATAAATGTCATTATGCAACAAAAATGCTTATTGTGTACTTATTTCTACGAAAAACCTCATCAAAAAAGAGATCGGGTTGGATCCGACCCGACCGTACCATCTATGTCCTCTCAAACCACTGTACCGTTCGAGGGTTAATTTACATTAAAAGCTTCAAATAAATATCTTTATTAGTTTATTTTTTAAGGGTTCCCAAAAATTAATGTTCTTATATCCCGAGTACAGGCCCTGAATTCTTTATTTAAACTTAAAGGAGGATCATTTTGCATGGGCGAAAAAAGGTACATTATTTTTTATTTCGGTTGACTTATACTTCTTGATATATCAAATTTCTGGCTAATAATTGAAAAATATATCCTTCTGCAAATGCATTTATTTCACCCCCTTCTGCGTTCTGACTACTAGCACTTACCAGAAGACGCCGAATGGTAGTATCAAGAAGACAGCAAGCGTGATATAAGGCATACCCGGAAAGACCTCTAGAAAAGCCGAGAACAACTGAGACATGAGAACAGTCGTCAGAACTGGCAAGAGAGATTCTGAAGCGGCTACGAAGGAAAACACTTTACCTGCAAATGAAAGCGACATTAAGTACCTGAATAGTGGTTACTAACCTTTTGTTGATCAGAGAACAATTGCCAAAATTAAATTCGTCGGGGACCACTCCCAAACAATCCTCTTAAATGCAAAAATGGATATTATTTTCTGAATAAACAAACTACCTGTTATAAACAACTTTAATAAAAAAGTGATATGCGTATAGTATGTGTATACACATACATATATATACATATGAATATATATATATATATCACATATAAATTAATGTAAAATACGATAATGCGATCCAAGCCAAAAAAATACTGAGAATTTTTTAGATGTAACGTTTATTATTTAAAGAAAATTACTTGTACATAAATTCTCAAGGATCAAAATCATCCATATGTAGATTGTTATTTACGATTTTATGACACATATCTAATTTTTTTACTAGAAAGCTATCTAGCGACATTTGTTTTTCTCGGCGCTTCAAAATTTGCTGAAAATGTGTCACCACACTGTCATTGAATAAATTTATAGCGCGCATAGCCACCGTCTTATCAGGATGATGCTTTGTAACTTACAATGCAACAGTTTCCCATTTTTCATCATTTCTTTTATTGCGCCAGAAGATTGTTTCTTTGCTGTTTCTTCGTCCTTCTCCACTGACAAACTCTCCTCTACAACTGCTTGCTGTGAAAGACACTGCAATTGTATTTGCTGTTCGGTGGTCAGCTCTTGGTTGCGCTCTTCCACAAGCCCCTCAATATCATCGTTATCCTCCAGTCATATGATATTTGCTTCTCGAATCATCCATGACTACCTTTAAATACTTATTTTTCGGCAATTGATGATCCTGGTGACGTGAAGATCCGAGTGACGTGAAGAGGGGACTTCCTTCCACGTCACTCGTTATGCGAAATGTTGCTCGTTAAGCGAGCCATTTTTTTACGATTTATTTTTCTCTTTATGCGAAATACTCGTTATGTGAGGTGCTTTTTAAGCGAGGTTAATAACATCGAGCTTAATGATATAAAACCTATCATATCATTAAGCGAAATATATAACAGCTTCAGATATAGTAGACTGATTGGTCGCTATATTTTCAACTATAATAATATTTAAAAAAATGTAGTTGATGCGTCTCCTGGTCAATGTAATTGTAATAATAATATGACAGGTTACAATGAACACTACAGCCACATTATCACATGTAACTCTCAAACAACAGAAAATACGGCTTTGACTAATTTAATGAATTATGGAACTGGCTATCGCATAGGTTATAATAAGAACGTCTTCCAAATTTTCAAACATTATCTAGAACATTTTATGTATAAAACAGCGATAACGCATAGTATATATATACAGAGGCTGTTCGCACAACCAAACTTGGTACACGTAAGACTTACAATCTCGAAAGAAAATACTAAGGGGTGGGGTAGGACACCCATAGAACCCCTAGGGGGGAAGGGGTGACATGTAAAAATAATCGATAACGACTGATACTAGTGTCAAATCCATATTTTTCCTGGTCTCTGAGATGAACAGTAACACACCCGATGCCATTTAAGGGAAAGTTAACCCCCATCGGCCTGGGGGGTGAAGGAGTGAAAAAAAAAATGTCCAAAATGACCGAGGTGTCGAAATACTCGGGCAACGCCCTGCAAGCAACTAGTAGCAAACATAAAAGCCTACGAAAACTTAAAATTGAACGAGATTTTTCAGCTTGCATTGGATTTATTAGCTGTAAAATGGTTGTGATGCTGCGAAATGGTTCTGACGCTGAGAGCCCGTGTCACAGAAAATACATTAGAAATTTTTAAGCAGAACAATTTTTTTTTTGTACTCAAAACGCCAGTTAAAGGACAAAATACAGAATTTGAACAATTTTTTTTTCTTTTTTTTGCTCCCAATTTTAAAAAAAAATTTAATTTGTGGTCATTTTGAAACGACGAAACCAATTTTTTTTTATCACTCCTGACTTCATGGACTTCTTGGATTCTTTCATTGACACCGGTTAGGAACCCCTGTACCAGAATTATGGAGTTCTAAGCAGAAATAAAGAACCAGTAACTGTTGCTGAAACCAGTGTTCAGTCACTAAAGATAATTTAGAAGTTTTCTATCTAAAATTTCTTTATGGCCATTTTTTACAACGCTATATCAACAGTTATCAAACACAAGAGGAAACAATTTCATTGCGTACATTTTTCAAGAATGTCAAGAAATATTTCGTGTTTCGTTGGTGGGACATACGAAGTTTCTAAATTTTTTACAGTAAGAGGTGAATTTTCAGATAATTCCGATTTGTTTCTCTAGATTTTAACTTTATCAGACAGATACCTTATTAATATTTTTACACCATGATTCCTTGTAAAATATTCAGCTCTTGGACTTGTGTGTATATATATATATATATATATATATATATATATATATATACCGGGTGCGTCATAAATTTGTGCAAAGTTAAAAAATTCATAATAAAAGAAGTAATGCTCGGAAAAATTTTCCTGTTTGCGCCAATAAGTTCAGAGGAACATTGGATTTCTTTCCATGTAAAAAAAAAAAAAGTTTCCAAAAGTAACCGAAAGAGGGCGCTCACACGTCATACTGAGACGTTTTATGCAAATCAGGCAAAGTCAAACAGAAAATCAAACAGATCACAATAATATGAGACTGTGAATTTGTTTTAAAGTAACAGATGTTCAACATTACGACTAGCACGAGGTAATAGGCAAGAGAGACGCGTCACTAAGCCTATTAAGGCGGATTCTAGCATCCATGGCAGCGACTGTCTGTCGAATGACATTTTTCAGTTCCACCAAAGTGGTGGGGAGCCCTAGTACACATGACTTTAAGTATCCCCCCCAACTAAAAATTTCCCGGGGTCAAGTCTGGTGATCGTGAGAGCCACTGAACCTTATAACCGCAACTTATAGAACTCGATCTTCAGTGAAAGGTTCCAACAGGAACGTCTTGATATCAGGTGAAATGTGGGGCGGGGCACCATCCTGCATGAAGGTGACAACATGTAACGCATATATTTCCTGCAATGCAGGCTTAATGTGGTCACACAAAAGCGTCCTCTTTAGGTTACTTTTGGAAACAATTTCTTTTTTAAATGGAAAAAAATCTAATGTCCCTCTGATCCTATTCACGCACACAGAAAATTTTTCCGAGCATTATTTCATCTATTACGAATTTTTGAACTTTGCACGAATTTATTACGCACCCTATATATATATATATATATATATATATATATATATGTATTATAATCATTACATATCGTTCTTAAAAGGCAACCTGAAAAGGAAAACTAGCTCAAATTTACATGGCTGGAGCTAGACTCAGCCTGAAAGAATTTAAATTTTGAAGCAGTCGGGTCGAATCATTTTATTAGGAGCGATAGTAACATACGTCCTTTCATTTCAGATGCTCGGAGCGAAATGTAACATCACCTTTCAACATTACGCGCTAGAAGCGAGGTACATGTGGCTGTTGTTTTGAAATGTCAGCGGAATTTCGGGCTGGCGATGCGAACTCACGCCTGTCTCGGGACGTATACACGTGTAGAAATGCAACGTTTGCTATTTTATGGGAAGTTCTGTTGCTATGGGTTTTTAAAGCGTTAAAGTAATGTTACTGGGGATTGGATTTAGGAAAGGGAATTTAACTGATAGAATGGAGGGCCTAATATTTAATTTATTACATATATATATATATATATATATATATATATATTTATATATTTATATATATATATATATATATATATATATATATATATATATATATATATATATATATATATATATATATATATACTTATATATTTACATATGTATCTATCTATCTATATATATATGTGTGTGTGTGTGTGTACACAGAAGAGACGACCTTTATTAGCACAGAAAACCAGGAAATTTTGATAATCCAAAATTTAACCTCTATTACATAAACAAAAGTATATATTCAGATGCTTAAAATGCTCTATATAATAATGAGTTTATTTCGGTGAATGGCATAGAAGTGGTTTTTTTGGTAATTGACGTAAAAGTGAAACAGATTTTCAATTTGTTTTTCTGAAAAAGTTTGTTTTGATATTTCTATACAAGACTTCAGAAATGCTATCTGGCAAATTGAATTTTGTTTTTAACTGTTTATTCTGTCAAGCTTACGGAAAAATTAGAGTTCAGTGTAATTTCCTTATTGCACACTGTAAGGTATTACAAGTTCGTGGAGATGACCTGTTGAAAAATGCCAAAAAATTTCCACATCTTTTAAAAAACATTCGAAATCTACTATTGAAACTTTCTCATATAAACCAGTGTTATATAATATACTCGTTTGATAAGCTTAGAAATTGACACACACAAGAAATATTGAAAACAGTCACAATTTTTTATAGTACACATTTAATTAAGGTAAGAAATACAGTGGAACCTCGATCGATCGTTCACCGAATCGTTGTTTTCACATATGCGTCGTTTATTTCAACCAGTCCAGCCGATACTAATCCCTTGCTATGTTCCCGCATGTATAGTATGCCCGCATTTACCATTTAGTGCAACAGGTCCCTTTAGTAACGATCGATCGAGGTTCCACTGTAATACTTATTAACTTTACCTAATAATACTAATAATAATATTTATTTACTTTACCTAAATCTTCATTTGACACAACTTTGGATATTCGCGAGCGGGCTGCAAATGTTGCACAGCCTCCCAAGAGTCCAAACAAGCTTGCTGAAAATGAAAATATTATAAATGCATTGGAATTATTTTCCACACAATGAAAAAACCAAGTATAGGTAGAAAACAACCCATATACTAAAAAAAAAAAGATATAAAAAACATCATTTAAAAATTCAGGATGAAAGGCAATCCAAAAGCTATTTTCTAATTCTGAGATTAGGATGGTGGTAGCGTAAATGATGGAGTGCATACTTTTAAATGTTGTCTTCTGATATAAAAGGTAAAATTTCTTCATCATTAAATACAGGGTGTCCATAATTAAACTTCCCTACTTTAAAGTTGTCTACAGTCGAAACTATTGTTCAGAAAGTTATGGAATTTTGTCTAGGACATATTGAAGGGATGGGAATTTGTTTGAGCGAATAAAAAAATTAGTTTAAAATTTCACCACCAGAGGGCGTTTTTTGGTGAATTACACATTTACGACTGCTTCTTTAACTAAGATTTAACCATCTTTTTACCCATAGGTTACCCTAACGCAATAACTCATTAAATTTGACAAACTTTAAAGTGATTGCAAAGCCGATCGAAAATCTGTTCGATATCTAATTTTCGGACAAAAGATTTGAAGGAACGAAGAAGAAACAAATATGCAAATTAGTTTTTGTCGACGTAGAGCAAAAGCTGTTATAAAACCTAGAAACTTTCATGGAGATTTTGTTTTCACCGTCCTTGCTATTGCTAATCAGAATGTCATCGTTGCGATTACCAGATCGAGATTTGTTAGCAAAATTGTTTTGTCAAAACGATAATTCAGCGCTAGTTGCTCTGCGAAAATTTCGCAGTTTGAAGAGGATACGAAAAGGTCCATTGACTGTTAAAGGTCTTCGATTAATGGTGGCCAAATTTGAAGAAACTAGTTTTCAGCATTTACCCGGATACACTGCGGTCAACTGTAGAACATGCTATCTTACGATTTCAAATGGTAGCTGAAAATGATGGTCGTCATGTTGAACATATCTTGCTGTAATAATTTTTTTAACTATAGTAAGTTTTTTAACTATAACAAAATGTGTAATTCATCAAAATAAATGCTCTATGGGGGTCAAATTTTGAACTAATTTTTTTATTCGCTCAAACAAATTCCCATTCCTTCAATATGTCCTACACAAAATTTCATAATTTTCTGAACAATAGTTTCGACTGTAGACAACTTTAAAGTAGGGAAGTTTAATTATGGACACCCTGTATATATATATATATATATATATATATATATATATATATATATATATATATATAAACGTAGGATTACGTTCCTCAATAACGGTCCTCCGGAAAGAAAAAAATTCAAAGTCCATCCTGCGTCGCGAGTTATAATTTTGGGATCATGCCAAACCCAGTAGCAGTAAACTGTTAAACAGAAAAGTACCAAAATCCATTAAAAAAAGAGAAAAAAGAAGTAAGCAACGATAAGTAATCCTACGTTAATAACCCGCGGTAGTTTCGTTAGAAGAGACTACCTGAAATATTTTTTTACAGTGTGTGTATATTGGGACGATTAAAATCTCCGCCTAACAAATTGTTAACCAAACTTCGATGGTACAAGGTGCAAATGAATAAAAAATTTACTGGGTCAAAACAGAGCGGGTCCCATAAGCAAGACGGCGAGGCGACCAACCTCAGTCGCCAAATTGAAAAATGGGCCAAAATGACACATAGTCAAAATACGAAAATTTTAACAAGTAATAAAAAAATATTAATCTGAAAAATGAAGAAATTCATAAAAATATACAAATATAAGCGAATTTTTGTTTTCTTTATTAACTCCTGAATTTGAGATCTTGAGAATTAAATTTTGAATAGATATTTCCTAACAAAATTCTCCTAACAATATTTTATTTGCAATTTTCTAACATTGCAATATACTAACTCTACCTTAATTGTGCTACTTTTCAAAAGTCCCGTCATTTAAAAAAAAAATCCGTTATTCTATTAAATAGACTATTTCTAATAGAGATACATTCAATACTTTCCATTAAGTCTCTCCGAAAATTCGCAAAATCGTCGTTTTTAAAACTTGCCTGAGGCTCCACAATTGATCTGCCCGGCTTTGGGTTAAAATAACCAAAATGCTTTCATCAAAATAGAGAACATAATAAAGTGAATACCCGAATATTTTGCTGCTTAGAAGACTCGCTTACTTGGTTTAAATTTGAAGTTTAAAAAACATAAACATATATTAAAACATAATCACAAAGATATGCACTCGGCTGGAAAACACGTCCGACTTACCAATGTGATAAACGCCCTCTCTAAATGCGAGTCCCACTCCAATGTTTCTTCCTAGCAGTGATATAGTTCCTAGAAGTCCCAAGTATGGATCGTCAACTCTGTAGTGTTTAATCAGTGGTACCAGAATTATGAGAAGAGCAATTGCGATCACGGAATAAATGGACGTTATTGTGGAATAAGCTGTGTTGCTCCATCCGAACTGGTGATGCACGTACAGGTAGTTGATGTCACCCGTTGCTAGGAAAATCGAAATATAAATTAATAAAAGTTAGGGCATACAAAAGTGTGTTGTCTTTCTTCTTAAAATCTTGATCCGATGGGGAGTACCGCTATTTAGTACCGCTATCGAAGGATACCATATTTCGTCAAAGGGAAGGCCGAAGGGACCCGCATCCCACTATAAAGAATTTCTGTCACGCATTATCGCACATACGTATATTATCACGACGTATTAACCAACAGCATACCTTTGATATCGATTTCGTCTGATACTATGGGCCTGCTCCCAGAAATATTTCTGTTACTTCCTCCACTTATTCCAAGCTTTACTTTGAACTGATTTTTGGTACTTACAGTTCATTAGCACTAGTATTCCTATACCTATTCAAATCTTTACCCTGAACTGATATTTGGCACCTATGTTGGCTCTAGTATTCCTCCACTTATTCCAACCTTTACTCTGAACTGATTTTTGGTGCTTACGTTACCACTAGTATCCTTCTACCTATTCCAATTTTTACCCTGAACTGATATTTGGTACCTATGTTGGCTCTAGTATTCCTCCACCTATTCCAACCTTTACTCTGAACTGATTTTTGGTACTTACTTCAGCACTAGTATTCCTCTGCCTATTCCAATCTCTAATCTGAACTGATATTAGGTACCTATGATGCCTCTAGTATGAGAAAATGTTTTCTTTGATTTTTTTAAAAATTACTTCCTTTAACTACCTTAAATAATTTTCTATAAAACAGTTTACTACAAACAAGGGATGGCCAACAGGCAAATCTCGATCGGAAATCTGTTGGTCGATCGCATCCACGCTAAAATTTTACAATTTCCATTTAGGTTGGACACAATTTATCTAGAACTAGATTCATAATAATTTACATTTTGATTATATGTTCTTTGAAGCATGCTTGGGTTACTTTTAAAACTTCTGAAAAAGTTAGAAGAGGATTTGGAGTTACTATGCATGTCTGCGTATAAAAGCAAAGTTGTTAGAATTACGATTTTTCTTAAAGGTTATTAAATTGTTGAATGATAATAATTTTCTTTATACTTAAATTTTTATTCAAAATAAAAAAGTAACTGATATTCTTTTTTTAAAATTGTAATTACTGTATTGAAATTTCGTTTTCTTTTCAACAAAATGTTTCAGATCAAATGTTCAAATTTCAAGAAATTTTTTTTTATAGAAGAACGAATTTCATGTAAATTTACATGTAAAATTTAAAATTACTTTTCTCACACATTGTAAGCAAAAACTTTCCTCTTTTGATCGTTCGTAGAGGTTTTACAGAGTTTGAAAATCAGTTACTGAGAGATCGTTCAACGCATTATAGTTGATGGTAGCAGCTGAGATTTGACTACCTCTGATATGATTTGATATTGTATATGATTTATTATGTGTCTCACAATCATCCCAATATATATGAATAGTTTGGTCTCCTTGGATTTTTAAATGTGAGGATATTTAGGAGTCTTGCTTTCAATATTTGTTTCTCGATGTTGTGCGCGTGTTTTCAAATATGATGAAGTGAAAAGATAAATTTCATACTCACAGTTCATAGTGATAACGAGGAAACACATTGAGAGTATGAGAAGAATAACTTGTGTTCTTCCTTTACGTGGTCTTTCTTTAGCAACGGCAATGAAGCTCTCCATGAAAGTTTTACAGGAGAACAGCTTTCTTAGTTTGACTGGCCACGGCTCATCATTATCCAAACCTCGAGTCTCTTTCAGAAGAAATATTACCCAAATAAGACTGAGACACAAGCCACCGACTGAGAAGAAGAAAACCGCTGCATACCCAAAGAATTTGAAAATCCAGCCTCCTGCAAGGGCTCCAAATGGTATGGCAAACCCAGCTGCCATCTCTATGAAAGCATACTTCATAGTTCTTTGAGCCAGAGCTGTGGAATCAGATGCATAACTGTAGAATACAGCCAAGATTGAGACTGGACCACCGAAAATCCCCGTAAAGAACGCCGGAATAAAATAATATTCCACTCTTGTTTCAAGAAAGTATGCACATATGGTTGATCCAATAGAATCTAGGGTCATACCGACCAGAGCCAATATTATTGGGAACTTTCTACCATATTGATCGCTCCAAGGGCCAATGAAACATGCCAACACTGCTGCGGGACCTATTTGCAACAGAGAGTGTCCTAGCTGGTAATTAGTGGCCAATTTTTCAACCGACGTTTTTACTCTCGTGAAATTATCCAAGTTATCGCAAATAAAACGAGGAAATTCAAAATGAACTAAACAAACTTTTTCTATTATCATAGTTGTTGATGAAATTCTTGTCATCACGTATGAAAATGTGAATATGAAAGCCGCCACTTCTAATCTCAATTTACTCAGATGAGTTCCAAACGCCAACAGTTTGGACTGAACCTTTGAAATGCAAGTCACATTGCTGCTGTCGTCTGAAACATTGTTTTCCAAATGAGTTGCATCCAAGGTTTCACTCGATGACGCCTGATATAAATACTCAACTGAGCTGTCTCTCTTTGATGTCGTTGAAGACATTATCAGCTTCTTTATGTCTGTAACTTCCAAACACAGAATTTACTAGCTACTTTTGAAAATATATCTCTTTCGCTGAGACCTGCAACTTCGAGATGACTCAACTCAAGATATATTCCCACAGTTTGGCTACCTGTAAGAGCAAAAAGAGTAGTTTCAAAATATTGTAAATAGACAACAACAGCTGACATAAACAGAGGTAAACACATTACCAAGAGAGTCTTATTTCATATAAATCCTATTATTGTAAAATAAAGAGACTACATATTCAAAAAATACAAATCATTTTTCGCTAGAGAATTACTTGCATGTTGATATAATTTATTCTCTGCTGGATGAAAGTGCCTTTATTACTCAATCTCTTGAGTTAATTTAAAAAAAATTCTCTCGGTTATCAACCTGTTATAATAATTTAAACGTTTGATCATTTATTAAAAATTATATTTTTCCTACTCAAGAGCTAAATGAATCAACAACACATTTAAGCTAATACAAATAAATTTCAAGATGCTGCGATTAGTATAAAGTCTCATTTATATTTTGCAGAAAGAATATTCTAACTATATTTCGAGCAGATCACATCCGCAAACATATGAACTTTCGATTAATTATTAGTCTAAATAATTCTTTATACTTAAAAGGTTCCTGTCTTTAAATTTATAGTTTGTATCCCAAAACCACACAAAATTTTTTTGAAATTGTTTTTGAAGAAATAGCTAAATATTTAATAATTTTTCTGGGACTATTTTGTGTACGACGAGGGCAGATATTTCTTGATATAATTACGATAAATAAAAATTCCATTTCAGACTACTATTTGACAGGCAGATGATAGATTCTTGAATGAATAAGAAACGAAAAGCGTCTCCCTGAAATAACTAGATAAAAGAAAGAGTTTTTACTTAAAATATAGGAATATGAAAAACAAATATTTTCGAATTTTACTGAGTGCAACATTTACAGCGCAAGATTTTTATTCTTTTGAGGATCTTTTTTACTCTCTGCAGGTTATCTTTTATATTTAAATGATTATATTAATGCCCTTTCTGTTTAAAATTATATTAAAATATTTTCGACTATCATTTCTGTGTAAATAAAGTAACACACTTTGGTTCACCTATTAATATCAATCTTATAGCTATGTAGGAATTTTCACTGCTAAATTAGTTTTCAGAAATATGATGATTGTGATGTTTACATTGTGACTAAATTGGATGAGACTCTAAATAAACATTAACCATCTAGTTACAAGGAGGAATTTTCAAACGAGACAAAAAATATGGCCAATTAATAAAATAATTCAAAATTAAAACTAAATACGTATATATTGATCCAGAAAATGAGGTTTCTTCTTAAAATGCCTAGAAAATGACAATCTCAAATAAAAGAAGAACATTTATAATGGTATAAATCCTTGGAATTTAATCAAAACTAGATGTGTTAATAAATAAGAATTTAAATGATTTACATTAAATTAAAGTTGGATTTAGGAAAAGTAAAGGAAGCAGTTTTGGAAGACTGACGCTGTTGTGCTTATTTTAAAAATCATAGTAGTATTGCCACTGATAAAATGTTTTACTAGTCTTTTACTCTGAATTTGTTAGTTTTAAATATTAAGCAAGCACTTATAAAATATCTTAAATGTAAATAAATTCGATTTCCAATATATTGGTATTCGAAATGTTTTACTTTATTACATAGGACAAACATATCGTAGTGTTTGAGTCTTTTAGATAAGAGATAAATAATTTAATTTTAACTAGAGACTAAAAGTCTCTCAACGATATCAGATAATGGTTCTGTGATTATAGTACTGTCCCGATATACAGAAGATGGTGGGTGGGATTCTGGCTACCATTCATGGTTCTTTTACAATGAGTGAAAACAATATGAATGGCTACGGGGAAGATGTGATTATTACAAGCCTAAAAATATAATAAAATAAACAAAGAAAACTCCTACTTACTTTTGGGCTAATAAATTAAAAATTTATAACTTTTCAACGTAGGATTACGTTTCTCCATAACGGTATTGCGGAAAGGAAAATTTCAGACGCTAAAACCGCCCGTCCATCCGTCCTCGCGAGTTATAATTTTGGCAGCACACTAAACCCAGTCTATCGCAGGTAAGCAACGATAAATATTCCTACGTAAATAACCCGCAGTAATTTTGTTAGAAGAGACTACATGAAATTTTTTTCTTTTTTGCATCAAAGTATTCAAAGTTTGTGAATGAATGAAATATTTATTATTTAATGTAATTGAATGCTTATTACTATATAGCTAATTTGACATAAAATATTATATACCAAGATTAAGACACACAAATATATAATCTCTTACACAGAACATTTTTAGTAAAAGAATTTGAAAACCCTCTCTTACAGATAAATTAGCCTGCTTATTAGTGGAATAATTTCCTTCTAAATTTAGTCACATCACTCTTTATAGAACCAATCAAATATAAAGAATAAAAATGAAATAAAATACGAAATATACATTTTTCTACCCTCTGTAACTTTGGACCTCCAAAAACCTCTTTACCATCGCGAAAATTATCCATAATTTTATCATATTTCATTGTAATAAAAATCAAACCTTAAATTTACTTCCCTCGTTAGAGAGAATTTCTGAAATGCATATTTACAGCGTCATTTTTGGCTAAATCCTTGATCTTTCCCATCTAAAACTGCATCATGATCCTATTATTTTTCTGTTTAGTTCTGTTTAAATCTATTTCACACTATTATTTGATCAAGAAGGTAACGGGTCTTTTAAATCACGATTAAAAGTGATATTTAGATTTTGCCATAACATGTCATAAGCAAGGTTATGCTTCAAATGCCTCGAAAAGTTTCACACTTGTGCTGATAATATTGTTTGATGTACTGATAAATATAGATAAGTAATCTGTTCAACTTTAGAATACGCAAACTGCAAATCAAATTTGGGAGATTTTTTCTGTTTGGCAGTGACTTAACTGCCTCAACTTTTCACTAATAGCAGAACTATTTTTCATAAAAATAGTCTTCTACTGGAGAAAGGGATTATCATAAATATTTGATTTATATATATAAACATATTTTTTATCATGATGTGTGGAAATGTCTGCATCTTGCGGATTTTTTTTTCCATTTTTCCGTGTTAAAATTTTTGTAATGTAACAGCTTAATTTATTTACGCCTTTTCTGTGTTTTATAAGTGACATTTCATTACAAAATATAGATGTGAATACATAAAGGACAGTAAGACAGATAATATATTTCACAAACATTTACCAACAAATTTAATTTTATTGTTGTTCAACCTAATAAAGAAACGTAATTCATTATTTTTAATGTTTACATCAAGAAAAAATTTGGATATGAATCAAAGGACACGGAAAAGAAAAATCATAGAAACATACAATCCAGAATAAATTTAACTGAAGCATTTGAGATATGCTTATTGATTTTTAACTTCTAAGCTGAGAATAAAATATTCTTTCTGTGGCAGTTTATGTTTAAAAAAATGCATTTAGAGAACATTAAAGTAGTATTTAAGAAATGCAAATGACTTAAACAAATATCTATGGTTTTTTCCCCGTTATCTTCAAAATGAATGAGATTAATTTCACCTTTATGCAACTTTACTACACGATAAATTAATTTGGAAGAATTATAAACAAGTAATTGAAAACCTACTTTCAATGTATTTTCACTCCATGATTTCTGTACAATCGATTTTGGGTAGTTATTCTCTTATCCTGAAATTAAAGAGTTAGTTCATAGATTTCAAGCACGCTATCTACGCATACATTCTGATGCACTTCCTGATAAACTTTTGTAAAAGTCTGAAAAGAACTGAAGATCTTAGAAGAGTTTTCCAACGTTCATTTGTTATGGGATATCCTGGTGAAAACACGCAACAACTCTGCGTCAAATATTTATGCCGATATAAAAGTTAATAATATCCTGTGACATCTCGCTGCACGTGTTTATTGCAGCAGATAACGAATCTCATAGCTGTATCTCGTCGCTGACAATTGTAAGAGTTTAGAGTAGATAAAACGAAGAATAGTGACACAGCAAAAGAACCGATTTATTGCAGGAGAAGGAAACATGTTATAAAATCTGGATTATTATGCGTAGTTCCCAAAAGTGGAGGTAATACCTTGTAGAATGTGGGAGAGGGAGGGAGATTAAGGTATGATTCCGTTGTTTGACGGTCAGTACACGGGGCCCGATTAGCAGACGGTGCGTGATCAATAACAAGAATTGAGTGCCTATCCACAGATGAGTGTAAGGCTTCACGGAAGTCCAAAAAATGACAGAGGTCAGCCTAAAGCACACTGTAGTCTCATTTCAAAATTCGGAAACAATTTTAAAAATGGATGAAAGAAAGAAAAAAAAAGATAATTTTAGGGCTTGAGCAAAAATACCAAATAGACCCCCCCCCCCCCCCCCCACACACACAAAAAAAAAAAAAATATAATAATACAAATAAATAAATGAATGAATGAATGAATGAACGAGCAGTAGATATACGGTCAAGAACTAAATCATGACATGTTTCCTATATTGCATAGCTATTTACCTTAAATCGTGGCAACAGAATATTCGGTGGCAACATGTAGGGATACGTGACGTGATTGCATCTCTCGCAAGGATTTACTTTTCCATTCCTGACCGAATATAGTTTTTTGTAAAACGAAAATGATAATCGTAATCAAAAGGAATAACCATGAATCTATTATGGTTGTATCTTTCTATTGCTTCTTTACGCATCTTCTTATCACATAGTTACTCACCTTAGATTCTGGTACCAGAATAAGCGATGGCAATGTCCAACGATATAATGACGTACTTCCACCCCTTACAATGAGGTCCCGCTTACTTCCCGTCCAAGTCTACTAGTTTTTAAAATCAAAGAATGTGTGATAGCGATAGAACCTTTAGATTAGAGTTCATAGGTAGGAAACACGATTTCTACCGGGATCCACAGCCTCTCTCATGCGGGAGAAATTGTGTTTAAACAACTTATCGTCTTCAAAAGCATTTATTTTTATCATTCATCTACAAAATTTTTTAATAATCATAATAAAGTATTTCTCCAGTACCGATGAATGACGTGAAAAATAATTATGTATGTTTAAACGTTTTTTAACATCCTATCAGTTATGTGACATTGCTAATTTAATGACAGTCTCTCTTAAATATTCTTATTTTTTCTTAATAAACATTTCTTATACTTTCTGCTTATTCCCTTTTCCATTCAGCGAGTTCAAAGTTCGACTAGTATGGGCATGTAGCAAAGCCTTCCTTTCCTTTGAAGTTCTCTCTTTTTACACCCACCTGGTGTCTGAAACTGTAACATAGCGTTGTAAATTTTAGACATTACTAAGAAGATTAAAAAAAAATCATTTCAAGAGACGTACCCGAAACCTCGATTAGTTCGTCTTAAACAAAACTATACGATTTTACTTTTTCTTCACGTCATACATTTTTATATAACTATGTTTCTGAAGAACACAGACATGTTTTGGAGAAGCCTGCCGGAAAATTTAACTTCCAAAGTCGTAGATAATTATTAATTCTATTTTTAGAGTGAAATATTCCCCTTCATCTAAAATTTAATCTTAAACAAATCACTACGTTCATAGTTGGATAATAATTGTTTTTCCCGGTTGTGTGGGACATAGTATAATATAGTTTGTTTTCTCCAGTATTACATAACGTCAGGTGATTATTTCTCACTTAAATTTTAAAGTCATCTTCCTCAATAAATGAAGATTTCGAATTTAAATTCTTCATAACATGGAAAAGGCCAGCTAACAAAGGTAAGTTTAACAAAAAAGGGTAATCCCTCGGAACTTTGTTAGATAATTCTCCATAAATATATCTAAACCATAAATTAAAGAATCAACTTTGTTTGAAAATATTTTATCAGGATGCAATATTCGATGCCACTGAACAATAAACAGGATCGGAAAAAATATTTATGAAATGAAAATTTTACAGACTAAAGAGTTCTGTAAGCTTCGCTTCAAAAAAGATTCTAGTTGAGGAAATATCTCACCTGTGGAACCCTACGAACCCGAATGAAATTTGGGGTAGGAATGAAATTTGGATTTACTAATGAAATTTGGATTTACTAATGATATTGAGACTGAGTTGTAGACCAAATCAGTCTCAATATCATTAGTAAATCAGATGTTGAATCATGTTTTAGGTGCAACTGATGACTCTAAACTGCAGATGGACTGGACGTACTGATCAGAAAAGCGGGGAAATGCTTCCTAAAACTATTTCGGGTTATAGGAGAAGCTTGAAGCAGTTACTAAAACTAATTAATTTGAAAAATAGTACAGTGTCTGACGAAAATCGTCAAAAAGGTATCTGAGAGCTCCGAGATAAACTCAATAAAAAAAACGAAATTAATCTGCCTCTTATTAGGCAAACAAAGGATGACTCCACCAGTGTCTGAAGAGTCAGAAAAGACATTCTCTGCAATAGGAAATTGTCTATGTAAACTGGGGACAAAATTGCGTAGCTGAGCACACGGTGTAGTGGTTACCATTGCGTGATTCCTCGATTTGGTCCTTGGTTCGAATCCTGGATATATCTGAGATGTTCCTGTGCAGTCTCCTCATAGACAGCTGCGGTGCTCTCATCATAAGGTAGCCAACATAGGCGTTACCATCCTTCTAACTTCTTTTTTTTTTGGGGGGGGGGGACACAAATTGAATTCAGCTAGGTCCTCCTTCGCATATTGACTGCCTAGTGGTCCTTAAAATATGAAATATTATGATTTTTTTTAAATTGAATAACAATAGAATTGATTTTTGAGTAGTATTCAAAAGTTATACAATGAGAAAAATAAATATAATATAAATAAAAGGAAAAACATACAGCATTGAATTTTTGTTATGGATCATATCATTGTTAAAAACTATGTTAAGGCTAAAGACATATTCGTAATCTTCAGTTTCACAGTTTGAAAAAACGGGAAAAAACCAAATTCCTTAAAAGTTTTCTCCAATTTTCCGATTTTAACTGAACTTCTATTAACGTTTTAATTTATTTCAAGTTAAGTTTTGAGGGGCACTTGCCCTCCCCCCTTGTGCCCCTCATCCCCGACGCTACGCATATGGTAGCCAATGAATTTGCGGTGTATGTGGTCGGCTTTACATTGGGAAAAAAAAAGAGGCTAAAGCCAAATCACCGCACTGTGGACCATCTTTTTCCTTTTAATAGACTTGTAAGGTATACACAAGATTCGATTCACAAGAATCGAACTTATGAGTGAATTAAAGAAGCTGCTTTAGATATGCTAATTTCGGCATACGCGCTTAGTATAAATACCACGCAGCGTCATTAATGAAAAAGGGGCGGTTGTTAAGGTTGAAAAGGTGTTATCCTGCGCTAGTGCTTACCGGGCCAGAAGTTTACGTGGCAGTACTGCTGGTTTGACTTACTGTTCGTGAGTATAAAAATATATTGTTCTTGAAAGCTGTGTTTATACATTCCGTACAAGTAGTACGCATGCTTATTGCTGTAAAAGCCAATTATATGTGCAACGAATTCAATAAACATTGTTTCATGTATAAACTGCGTTTGTATAAAATTCAAATAGAGTGCCACTTCAAATTATATACACCCAAGTCTGGGTAGAAGTGAGCATAGAAACTCTATACTGGCGCCCGAAAATATATATACCCTGGTAGTTAGCGTTACATTTGTAACGAACAACATAATTGAAATTAAAAACTGTGTACTGTGTACTTATATTGATAAAATTGTTGCAAGTACTTATATACTATTTAAAAAATGAGTGTTGTAGAACAAAATCCTGCTGGAAATTTTCCTCGGGTAATTATGGTTCAGCAAATTGCGCCATTCGAAGCCACCTTCAATGGCGGCCCCTCAAGCCAATTCCTAAAGAAAATTGAGCATTACTTTCAGCAACAATGCACCCCAGAGGGGGATAAACTTAAAATTGCTCTAGCCGCTTTAAGAGGTAGTGCATTTCAGTGGTACACATGCATGCAAAGCAGTAATCTGATTTTTGACTATTCGTCATTCAAGCAACAGTTTCTTAGCGTTTTTCCAAAGACCTTTAATCAAAGTGAAATTGAAGCGGAAATTTATTCGCTAAGGCAACGTGAAGGTCAGTCTGCGTTAGATTTTGCTACGGAAAAGATTTCCAAGTGTGAGGAATATTTAGAAGGGGTGACGGAAGCGATAATCTTAAAAATAGTTATCCAACGTTTGAAGCCAAGTGTTCAAGATTTTTTAGATAATCAAACAATTACAAGCAAGGTTACCCTCCTTCAAGCTTTAGCTAAACATTACAATAGGCATTTCTTCGCTACCCCCTATCCTAATTCAGGTACGAGAGATTTTATACACCCCAGCCAAAATTTTTCGCGAGTTTCAAATCGACATCGTGGACGGCATGATAGTAAAGCCCAACGTTATAGTAACATTAGTGCGCTTACATTAAAAAATGTGCAACTACCTTATGTGCACTTGCAAATTGATTCAATTCCCATAACAACTTTACTTGATACCGGCAGCGAAAGGTCGTACATGTCAGAAAAGTACTTCAAATCGCATTACGACATGAAGCGCTTAAACACACATAATAAATTACGAACACTTTCAGCTCAAGGGGAAGAATGTCAAATATTAGGCTCATTATTGACACACATTAGTATACAATCCCAAAAAAACGACCTTGTTTTTCATGTAATGCGAAATATGCAACTGGAGGTTATCCTAGGGATTGATTTTTGCTACTCGTGTAATGTAGCACTAAATTTCAAGCAGAATTCTATCTCGGTGCAGATGCACCAACAGTCCAAAGAAGCTGTGCTGCCCGTTCCGGTTGACTTGTCGAAAACGGACTTAAAAGAAAACGAAAAAGTTCGCTTACAGACTACTTTAAACAAATTTGCCGAGGTATTTTCAGACAAGCCAGGTATTACTCACGTTACAACTCACAAAATTGATACGGGAGACAGTCCCCCAATTCGTTTGACCCGCCCATATAGGTACGATACAAACAAGCAGAATGTTATAGACATTCATATTGATAAAATGCTTCGCCAAAATATTATTTCGCCGGTCGATAGTCCGTGGGCAAGTCCGGTTGTGTTATGTCGAAAAAAAGGCAACTTGCCTATTACTGATCCCGAAGCCTGGAGATTTGCAGTTGATTACAGGGGGCTGAATAAAGTAACAAAATTCTCTACATATCCTATGCCAATAATTGAGGATATTCTTCATAGTTTAAAGTCATTTAAATACATGACTACTTTAGATTTAACATCCGGGTTTTTCCAAGTACCTATGGCGGCTGAAGACGTTAAAAAAACGGCGTTTATAACAAAAAAAGGCACTTTTGCCTTTCGTCGCATGCCCTTTGGACTCAATGGGGCACCTGGCACATTCCAAAAACTTATGGATATAGTACTAAGGCCTGTTTTAGGAAAGAACGTTGCCGTATACCTCGACGACATAATTATTACGGGGGAAACTTTAACCGAGCACTTAGCTCTTTTACAGGAAGTGCTCTCTCTGATAAAACAGGCTGGCTTAACAATAAATACAAAAAAGTGTCAGTTCGTCCGCAAAGAACTACCGTATTTAGGATTCAAAATTACGCGTCAGGGCGTTCAAACGGATTCATCTAAAATCGACTCTGTAAAAGCGTTTAAAATCCCACAAACGGGAAAACAACTTTCGTCGTTTCTTGGTCTTTGCTCATATTACCGCACATTTATACCTGCATTCTCGGAAGTCGCCGAACCGCTTTACAAATTGCGAAAGAAACGCACTAAATTTACGTGGAGTTCTGAAGCCCAGAACGCCTTCCAAACATTAAAGCAGAAATTGATCCAAGCTCCGGTACTACGCCATCCAGATCACAAGCTACAATTCGTAGTGCAAACGGATGCTTCTAATGTCGGAATCGGCGCTGTACTAATGCAGGAAAACCAACCTATCGCTTTCACATCGCGAACTTTAAATTCCGCAGAACGAAACTATACAACCACTGAAAGGGAATGTTTGGCTATTGTCGTAGCACTCAAAAAATTTCGCTGTTATTTCTCAGAACAGCCGGTTCGGGTTATAACTGACCATGCTGCTTTAACCCGATTATACTCGGGCAAAAATTTTACGCCTCGTGTCATTCGCTGGGCATTAAAGATCCAGGAATACAACTTAATCATTGAGCATCGTCCGGGGAAAGGAAATCTGGTAGCGGATGCTTTAAGCAGAGACCCAGAGGGGGAGTCGATAACTCAATGTGAAATGCTCACTTCTATTGTGCTAGATAATAAAACGCAGTTAAAAGAAGAACTTCGTAAAGACCTGGAATTCGGAGATATAGTTAAATACCTAGAAAACCCCGAACAATTTTCCGGAGTTAATCTGCATGCTATACAGGGTAGAGCACAGAACTATGAACTAGTCGATGATCTCCTTTTTTACAAATCATCCACAAATCGGAATGGTGAAATTCGTCCCGTCATTCCATGTTCAATGAGAACACACATTCTACATACTCTTCACGATTTACCTACAGCCGGCCATATGGGTATTCGAAAAACTTTTTCTCGACTTAATGAGGTGGTTTACTGGCCCCAAATGAGGAAGTGGGTCACCCAGTACGTTCAAAGCTGCGACACTTGTCAGTGTACTAACTACACAAATTACCGCCCCGCGGGTTTTTTACAAAGTATCGTGGCCACGTTCCCTAATGAAATCGTAGGGATAGATTTATTAGGCCCATATCCCCGTAGTGCAAGTGGAAAATACAGGTTCTTACTCGTAATAGTCGACCATTTTTCAAAATGGACCGAAATTATACCCCTGCGTAGAGCCTCAGCCAAAGCAGTTGCTGATGCATTTACACATAATTATGTTTTGCGATATGGTGCCCCTGTAAAAATTATTAGCGATAACGGTGTTCAGTTTGTCAGCGAAGTTTTCACGGACCTGTGTCGCAGGCTTCAAATAAAACATGCAAAAATGGTCACTTATAGACCACAGTCGAATATTGCGGAGCGGGTAAATCGCAATGTAGTTAAAATGATTCGCGCATTTATACAAAACAATCATAAAACATGGGATCAACATATACAGCAGTTTGCGTTTGCATTACGCTCGGCCGTCCACGACTCGACAGCCAAAACACCTGCCGAAGTTTTTCTAGGCAGAAAGATTATCACCCCTTTAGACAGTCTATTCTTCGTACCGGGGCAAGCGCCTCAATTTCAACTAGCTGATATTCAGGAGATGCTTCGCGAGGTCAAGCAAGTTAATGACCAGATGCGGAAGCAACAGAAGATATACTACGATAAAAATCGTAGGGAGGAGAAATTTGAAGTTGGGCAATGGGTTTTAAAAGCCACCCACTCACTATCTAACGCCAGTAAAGGCATAGTCGGGAAATTTTGCCCGAAATTTCAAGGTCCGTACCAAATAAAAAAGGTAGCAGGCCCAGTGGTTACCTGACAAGAAGGCCAACAGCAAGTTCCCGCAAATATAGACCAGATTAAGAGGTATATAAACCGTGCAGACTATACCCTGTTTTCAAATCAAGTGCAACAAGGTTCACAAGGTTCACAAGATGCTGGACCCTCGGGGGTCACCAACGAAGACCGTCCTCCCCCTACTCACGATTCCGGTGATAACCTGCATGAGGGAAGCAGCTCCACTCCTGCACAGGAACCCCTGTCAGGAGTTAAAAGAAAGACTCCCATGACTTCTCCATCGTCGGCGCCTGACTCTCAGCCGTTCGAACATCCACGCAAGCGGGGGAAGCAGACGCAAAGAAAACGAAAGATCTCTGCCACCCAACAAGATCCTCCTCCCAAGAGACCTCCTGTCCATCGTCAAGCCGGACCAGCGCCTCAGGACCAACGACCTGCTGCACGAAGGATGCCCACACGGTCAACGAACCCCTTTACTAGGACTGCGACCGTCAAGAGAGGTTCCACGGATTGGACAGACTGGTGCAAGGAAGTTGCTGCATTCATGAGGAACAAGTCTTGTATCAACTTTCTTATTCTAACTCCCACCCTTTAATAAAACCGAACCAAATTGGTTTGAAGTTCCCCATTGTATATACTGTGTAAACATTTTGAGGGGAAGGAGTGAGCCACTGAAAAAAAAACGGCATACTGTTGTTTCATAAATTTTTGAAGGGGACATGTAGTGACTAGGAAAAAAATACATACTGCACAATATACCAATTAACCACTAATGTACTAACTTCACAAATCATGACACATGTGCATTATAAATTGGGGGAGAGCAGATACAGTCAAGAAATGTCATGCTGTGCAATTGTGTTGTCACTTTAAATTAAAATAAGTTTTTTAGGGCGCAGTTGGCCAGCCCAGTATCCGCAACTCTGCAAATCCACTGTTTGATGGTGTCACCTGGACCCTTCGGGGTTAGTTTTGTAAAATGGTAGTGGCGTTTTTCCCCCACACAACGTGTGGAAGGTTTTTTGGCTTTGCCACCCATTATGTAAAAAGTCAGACCAGCATGCGTTTTCAATTAGTTAACCGAAGCCGTTCAGACCTCAGTTACCTAATTTTTTTTTTTCGAAGGAGGCCAGTGTAAGGTATACACAAGATTCGATTCACAAGAATCGAACTTTTGAGTGAATTAAAGAAGCTGCTTTAGATATGCTAATTTCGGCATACGCGCTTAGTATAAATACCACGCAGCGTCATTAATGAAAAAGGGGCGGTTGTTAAGGTTGAAAAGGTGTTATCCTGCGCTGGTGCTTAGCAGGTCCGAAGTTTACGTGGCAGTACTGCTGGTTTGACTTACTGTTCGTGAGTATAAAAATATATTGTTCTTGAAAGCTGTGTTTATACATTCCGTACAAGTAGTACGCATGCTTATTGCTGTAAAAGCCAATTATATGTGCAACGAATTCAATAAACATTGTTTCATGTATAAACTGCGTTTGTATAAAATTCAAATAGAGTGCCACTTCAAATTATATACACCCAAGTCTGGGTAGAAGTGAACAAGATTCTCTATAGACGGTTAAGAAAAAGTCATCCAAAGTCATTTTTATAACATTGTTTGTTTTTTTCGGTATTGCGAGGATATAAGTTCTGAAATAAATATTTTGGAGACAAAAGTTATTTAATGATTTTTTTCCGGTAATAGGGAAGTCATTAATTTTGGAATAGAACTGCCCCATCCTCACCAAGTGAGTTTTATTTTGCAACATTGAAAATTCTCAATTTACTCCTTCCAGGATTTCCTGAGATCCCAAGGGGAAGGTTTATTTTCTATCCAGAACCCGGGGTACACTAAAGAGTTTATTCGCATCTGCTGAACGAAATCTGTTTGGGGCTCTTTGATTTTAGGCTGAACAAATGAAATTTCATGAAAAATGATTTGATGAAGACAGTCAGTGGCAATAATACAACGAGTCAACAAAACCTCTCTTTCTAACCCAGTGTTTTAAATGTACACAGCAATTATAGTTCAGCAAAATTGCCTTTTAAAATCAATTTAAATATTGAACCAAGGCCAGGGCATCCTGGTGATTAGCACGTTGGATTCAGTACTGAGGATGATCGGATCGATTCCTGACGAGCACCCTTGTATGCCCTCGTGTCTCCTCCGGGTATGGGCATGTTAAATCTGTAGACCGCAAAATCAGTCCTTGTAGTTTGTAGGGTAGGAGAAAGGGTACGAGCCCTGCAAATGTCTCCTCTGAGAATGAGCGGTTAAAACTGAGGTAGCACAAACGGGCGATGTTGGTTTGCCTCTATGGGAGTAAATTACAAGACGGTGTTTCCTAGGGTTTGACGGTTTTTCAAACCCGGTTTTAAAATACCGGTTTTTAAATTAAGAAAGCCGGTTTAAAAGAATTCAAATTATTATGTAAAAATTAATATTTAACGTATTTGATTTCTTGAAGACCCTTAAGAAAAACTTATAAATCCAAAGACACTGAAAGCTGAATTTTCATTATATGAGGCAACGAATAAAAGAACCAAAAACTTAGATTTGTTATTTGATATCCTGAAAACTATAAAACCAAGCTCAGTAGCTAGTGAACGAGTACTTTCAATTTCAGGCAATATTGTGTCCAAAATAAGAACAAGACTTAACGGATACCGCGATAACCAAAATAAGAACAAGACTAAAATATCCCCTGAACGGCCACCGTTCAGGGGATATTTTATGTTTTTTAAAATCCTATTTTCTTAGGAGAAATTAAAATTACTGAAGTAAATATAAATATTATTTGAAATTTGATATTTTTGTTTGAGTTTTAGTTATTTTGTGTATGTAATGTGTAATCCTTAATTTTTTTTTTATATTTTGACTTTGATATTGATTTCGCTTTTTGCTATTTAATATAGATTAAATAAAATATTTTTCCCTATTCTATTTTTTTTTGACAAAAATTTGAAAACCGCCTAAAACCGGTTTTTTTGGAAATCTGGAATTTGAAAACCGGTTTTTAGAAAAGTAGGTTTTTGTATAAACCCTAATGTTTCTATTATAAGAAACCAACAATCTCATTGTGTATATGGATGAAAGAAAACGACCCTGACGCCAGGCCCTGATTTTCCATTAGGCCCAGTAGGCCCGGGCCTAGGGGCCCCCCAAAATTTTTATTTTAAAAGAAAAAATTCCCAATTCAAATTTTTTTTTATATTACCTTTTCTCAAAACGATTTTTTTAAAATTTCCTTTCAAATTTGATTGATTGGTTCATCATATCTACAGTTATATGTATAGTTCATCATATATATGTTATAGTGTATATAAGGGATTAATAAGTTTTTCTGGTTCCATTGTATTGGTGTTATAATGGTGAAGTTAATATGTTCTATTGCTTTTTGTTATATGATAACGTTCTAGGCTTCTACGCTTCAAATAGCCAATTCTTGGTAAAATGGTACTTTCACATTATTTTTTTTGTGTGTCAATTTTGGAAATTTTATGCCCACATCAGTGTTAGGGGGCCCCCTTCTTAATTTGTGCCTATAGTCCAGAATTTTCTAAATCGGGCCCTGCCTGCCGCGTTGGAAATAAAGGTTAAACCAATGATTGAATTGTAACTTCCGCGCTAAAACCGATTTCTCGTTAAATTGGGTATAAGCGAATTTGACTAATTTGAAATACTCACGAGCATATACCAGATACTGTACCGACATTTTAAAAGAATGGAAAATCTCTGATCTGTTTTAGTATCAATTACAATACACACATGAAAACATATCAAATGTGTATGCGACCTCACCCTTGACTCTCCGATAACAAAACAATTAAAAATAACGGCGCAGAATGAGCGACAGCTTTTGTAACTGCAAACACAGAGTCGTGTTTATAGAAAAATTTTATGGGATGAAACAGCAAGAAACTTAACAGTTTACAATGCCAGATAAAAACACATTGTGATAATGAGAACACCGCATTATATTTCTCAGCTCTTGCTATGCTGCTTTATCGCGGTTGTCTTTATAAATACTTGTTTTCAGAACAAGTAAATTCTAAACTATAATACCGCGAGTGTACTCTTTGCTCACTCTAATTTTATTACTATAAATTTTGAAGAATGTTCGACGGCATGTCTTTAAAACTCTGAGTATTGTTTCGAAGCATTCATCAAGCTTCTGAGATAAAAAGGAATTTTTCTTTAAAGCTTAATATTTTGTTAGAATATTACGAAACTTTTGGGATTTTTATTCAGCTTCGGGCATTGATTATTTTTTCCCTGTTAATATCACTCCTATATATTTTAATATGTACTATATTTAACTAGCAGGTAAATTAAGGGATTTGACTTTCATTGAATTCGATCAGCCATACTGAATCTTTGTTTTTTCTTTCGGGCCGCATGCATATGTTTGCTATGTTACGCAAACCGCAAAATAGTATACAATGCTTCATAATACAGGGTGGTTATAATAAAAGTTACACTTTGAAATGGTCATAAAATGGAAACTTCTGGACTAAATGTTGTCAAACTTGGTAATAGTTTAAAAGAGGTCATGGGAATTTCTTTTCCGAAAAAAAAAAAAAAAAAAAAGTTCAAAAATTGACCACCAGGGGGGAAATGGCGCTGTATACAATATTGTTAAAAGAAATAAGACATGAATACATCGGTTTAAAATGTGTTTAATCGTTTCTAAAACGTGTTACAAACCACGTTCAATGTGGCGTCCACCATTTTCCGAAAGCAAATTAAATCGCATTACTGCATTCTCAACAGTAGCAACTAAAGGGGCTGTGGATACTCTTGATCAACTTTTAAACACGTACACTTGTAAATAAAAACAAATCGCTGGCCCATGATAGTATTCTATAACATGCTTGATACTTCTGCGTACAATGCATTTGTTCTATGGACTTCAATACATAGTGAATGGAACGAAAACAAATTGACCAAACGAAGGCTATTTTTAGAAGAACTAGGAAAATCACTCATTTTTCCACACATTGAAGCAAGGCCACACCTACCAAGAAGTGAGGACTCAATAAAAATAGTGAAAAGGAATACAGAGAAAAAGGCAAAACGTACCATTTGGATCTGCTGAGAATACTTCATTGTGTGTCAAACGTGCAAGGTGCAAGCTCTGTCCATCAAGCAATGACAACAAAACTAATATGTTATGCTGCAATTGTAAGAATCACGTTTGCAAATCTCATGTAAGATATTACTGCTAAAATTGTAAATAAAGGTATGTTTCAATTTCGAATATTTTTCTGTTATTTTTATAGATTATTATTATTGTAAGTTTCAATTTAAAATATTTTTCTGTTATTTTTATAAATGCTTTATATTATTAGATCTATTTTTAAACTTACATTACTATTGTTTAAATCACTAGGGGCTTCGCCCCTAGGCTCGCTACGCTCGCTCCTCTGGTGAATCAAGTGAATGAATGACTCAATAGTTGTTTACAGCGATTGAGTCATTCATTTTGTTTACAGTTGAAGCTTCCCCCCCCCTCTCGACGAAATGGATGAATCCCGGCGAAATGGATGAATGGGTGAAAAATTGGATCTTCTTTCAAAGGAAGCGAATGAGAAGATTTTTTTTGAAGTATTTCTTTAAAATTCAATTAAAAATCGAAATTTTAAGATAGAGACTTGAAATGAAGTTTATATGAATGAAAAAGCTTTCATCTTCCAGTTGATACAAATATTTTCTTTGTAACATAATAAGTCTGAGAGCATCGAATTTATATATCTCGAAACGCATCAATTTTTCCAAAAAGTGAGTTTTCAATTTTAATAAAAATATCAGTCTGTTTTAAATTATTTTTAAACAAATGACGTCTTGTTTGAAGGAGAAATGTTTGTAGTCTTAGATTGTAAAAAAAAAAATTCTACGATCCTTTTTTGGCGAGTTATCGTAATCTGAACATGAAAAAGTCAATATTTTTCCACAAAACATAAAATAAAAAAAAACTTAAAGTCCGACGAATATGAGACATGTCTTACTTTCTTCCCCACATTGTTCTGCATCGATTGGTATCGGTCTCGACCCCATACCCCCAGCGGTTTCGGAGGAGATAGCGTGACAAGCTTTTGACAGCGGCAGCGGCGGCTGCGGCAGCGCCAGTTACTTTCTTTTAGAACAGAGAGATTTCTTAAATGGCACCTGTCATTTACTGCAAGAAAGGTTAGTTTTCTGAATTGGGTCATATTGACCCGAACGCTACATACGTGGAGTAAATACGAACAGAACAGCAGGGTTAAAAGTCCAGAACTGTAATAGTCGAAACCTAACAGTTACCAGTCCAGAACTTTAACCCTTCAGCGGGCGGGCGTGGCACAAAGTGCAACGTTTCTTTCAACCTTGATTATTACTTTTGCAATAAAACTTTTTTTCAAATTGAAAATAATAATTCCGTGTTTTATGACATGATATAAAATGCTGATTATATATATATATATATATATAATTAAAGGCCAAAGAATGCAAATACAACCTCCTTATTTGTTAGGAAAAGGAAACTATAAAATATTTCCCCAGCACTTAGAGATAAAACTTCAATATACTAAATGTCTATATCGACCTGATATATGCAGGCAAACAAAGAAACCCAAAAAAATGACACACTCTTTTCTGCCCAAACAAAGAATCAACCCATACTGGAAAACGAAATCATTTTCAGACTTACCTGGGTAGTTCAGCAGTACTTTAAACGGCAACGACACATTAATCTAACTCAAATAAAATAAGATACATCATCATAATATATCCTTTATAAAAACATAAAAATTGACGCGCCGTACATAGCGAAACTTACAGAGCGCTTTCTGCGTAGTAACAGATTCTCTGCAAAAAGAGCTGTGACCTCATTTTCGCACAGCAAGCAAAATATACAAAATATCAAAAAAGGGATATAAACAAGCGGTTCTATTATAGAACATCTAACGCCATCTAGGGCCATTAGTGTCCTGTAAAGTTCTGTTTCACAACACTCCCACCTTTTTGATTTGTAGAGGAATAAATCAAAAATCAAATTATGGAGGCCTTGGTACACGAGCACACTTCCAGTGAGTATAGTTTGCGTACAGGGCGAATCAGTATACTATTTTTGGTCTTGACTTTGACCACTCTGGTGCGGCCATCTGTGCCGGTACAAAGTTCTTGAACTCGAGCGACTGGCCACTGAATCCTTTTAAGGTTCTCCGAACCTATTAACACTATGTCTCCGACATTTATTTCACAGTCCTTCTGTCCATGTTTCTGCACTAGCTGTCCAAGATACTCCTTGCGATACCGACTGCGGAACTGTTCCCGAAGTTCTTGACAAAAACGCTGTCGAACTAGGAGTTTGCTTTTGTCTATAAAATCTAAGTCAGCTGTACCGGATTCTTTAATGTCCTGTAAAATCATTGATGGTGTCAACGGCAGAAGGTCTTCAGAGTCATTGGAAATATAAGTGAGGGGTCGACAGTTTATTACTGCTTCAACATCACAAATAATAGTGAGCAACTCCTCTTAATTTACTGAAGCTTGTCCCAAGACTCTCACGATCAGATTCTTGGTGGAGCGAATTAATCGCTCCCACCATCCACCCCACCACGCAGCAGTGGGAGGAATGAATTTCCATTGGATTGGGTTTAACGTTTCTTGAGAAACTACCTTTTCCCAATCAACTTTTCTCAGTACCGTCGAAGTTCCGATAAAGTTCGTGCCATTATCTCAATAAATGACAGACGGGCGGCCTCTTCGCGCTATGAATCTACTCAAAGCTTGGATAAAACATTCCGTACTTATGGACGTCATAAGTTCCAGATGCACGCACCTGTAAACGGCGCATGTAAATAAAACTACCCAGGCTTTTGATTTAGATCGGGGAATCAGAGGGCCGCATAAATCGATACCGGTAATTTCAAATGTAGATGCGTCTCGAATTCTGTCTAATGGCAATTGAATGGGTACTGTTGTCATATGTTTTGCTGAAAATCTCTTACATCATACACATTTCTTGACAACTGATCTTATTGTGCGTCTGGCTGCAATTATCCAAAATTCCTCTCGGATTATGACAGTAAGAGTTTGTATTCCAGCATGGGAATTTCTTAAATGATATTCTCTTATCAAACATTCAACAATATGATGCTTAGAAGGTAGCAAAATAGGGTATCTAAAAGCATAATTATCGTCCCGTTCGACAATTTTTGTCTTTACTCTCCTTAGGCCACTCTGATCTCGCTGCGTTAAAATGCCATGGATTACGTCTCCAGCCTCAGGAAAACTCTCCATCTGAAGCAGCAAAAGAAGTGTGTTCTTAGCTTCCTGCACCTCGGAAACTGACAGGGAAGGTTCTTTATTCACCATTTGCCTTTGGCAATTTTTGATGAATCTTTTTACCCAACTTAATACTCTTACAATTTTTGAAAATTTGGAGAATCTCTCAAACCATTTAGTTTCTTCAGGAATTACTGATACATTTATATTTACATTTAACTTTATTCCTTTCCTACACTCAGAAAAAACTAAAGTCTCATCGGGTTTAACATCTAGTTTTGGCCAGTTATCTCTAGGCTCTTTTAGCCAAATAGGTCCTTTCCACCAACCAAGCTCAGAAAACTGAAGAGGGGGAACAACCTCGGGAAGGCAAGTCAGCCGGGTTTGATTGACCCGGGACTGATGACCACTGATTTACATTTGTGACAGAACAAATTTCCCCAACTCGGTTGCCCACAAACGTCCCCCATATATCATTTCTTTTGATCCAAGATAAGGCTGTGGTGGAATCGGTCCAAAAATGTTTCGGGATGTCATTTAGTGAAAGCGCTTCCGTCACATATTTGGAAAGGCGCACACCCAAGACACACGCCAGAAGTTCTAGGCGAGGAATGGTAATTCTTTTTAGGGGTGCGACTCTAGATTTAGCCGCTACAAAATTAACGAATATTTCTCTGTTGTGTTCACACCTCAGAAAAATTTCTGTGGCATAGGCCTGTTGGCTGGCATCACAAAACACATGTAATGACCAAGAACTTTTATCACCGAACCCTATTCGCCGAGGTATTTTCAAGTTAGATAGAATTTTCAAATTACTATGCCACTTTAAAAATTTTGTTTTCATATTCTCTGGTAACGAAGTATCCCAGTCCGCTTTTATCGCCCAAATTTCCTGGAGTAATAGCTTTGCTGGCAATAAAACAGGTGTTAAAAAACCTAGCGGGTCAAAAATGGTCTGTGTTACAGACAGGACTTCTCTTTTAGACAATTTTTTTGAAAGTGATGCAGTTTTAATGTCAATAGAAAGGTTATCTTCTTCTCTGTCCCAAATAACCCCTAACACTGGCACGGGATCCTTTAATGGGGATTCTGTATTCAAATCTATCGGTATGAAACCAACATCCTTCTCTACTGGACCAAAGATCCACATACGCAAATCCATTTTTGCTTCGGCTAGAATTTCAGTAGAACATTTTATAAAATCCACGAGCTCTTTCTCATTATCTACAGAAGTTACACAATTATCCATATAAAAAGACCTATCTAATTTCTGGGTTATAAACTTTTGTTCTGTTGGTACTTGTGACAAATGAAACGCAATAACTCCCAATAAGAACGGGCTGGATGTCACTCCAAAAACTACCCTGGTATGGCGAAATACCTTAAAGACATCCTCTTTCTCCCACCATAAAAATCTCAAAAAATCCCTATCTTCTTTTCTCAACTCTATCTGTAAAAATGCACGTCTAATATCAGAGGTCACCCCAATGCATTTTTCTCTAAACCTCAGTAAAATTGAAGGAATTTCTTCAATCAAGTTTGGTCCTTTAAATAAACAATCATTAAGGGAGGGTGATCTGTTAACTTTACACGACGCATCAAAAACAGGTCTTATTTTAGTCGTGCTACTATCTGCTTTGAACACGGGGTGATGTGGAAGGTAGTGACCCTTAGAATTAAGTTCAGCCTCTGGCACTACTTCAATTACACCCTCATCCATCCATTCTTTAAAAACCTTATCGTAATCCTCATATTTGTTCAGAGACTTAAGTCTTCGTGTTACACTGAACAATATTTTTCAGCAACATGGCGATTTGATGGCATCTCTACATTATACCCTAACCTAGGTAAACCCACACAATAGCTACCTTCTTCGTTTCTTGAGAGGGAATTCAAAAATTGTTCGCGGGCAATTTCTTCCTCGGCAGTTTTCGTTAAGTTCTGCTGAGCATCTAATATTCCGATCGTCTCTAAATTCCATAGATCGGAAATTTTAAAGTCCCGGACTGCTAAACTACACAACAATGATGCACTTTGTTCTTTAGAAGTAGAAAAATCATCATATGCACCACAAACGACCCAACCTAATTTTGTGCGAACCGCAGTCAATCCTCCATTTAATTGCTTTACAAGTCCCGTGAGAATTTTTCCATAAATATCACTGCCAATGAGCATCTCGATTTTAGGACAATCTGATCCTACATCAGACAACCAAATTTTGTTAAGCTTTAACTCTTTTAATATTGGACCTCTCGATACACGCGGTATATCCCCACAAATTACATCCTGATCTAAAAAGTCAAACTCTAAATCTGGATATTTCTGCTGACTCGACGAACACAACTTTACTCGATATTTATTGTGCAGTTTTGGGTCGGTTCTAACACCCCCAAATAAAGTATGAGCTACTGTTTCCTTAGATACTATTGGTAAACCTAACTCCACTGCCAATGACCCCAAAATATAAGATTTCTGGGACCCACAATCTAAGAGTACTCTAACGTTTCTTGTCTTATTGACTCCCGCGACTGTTACCTGCAACGTCATTAACGCAACTTCCGCGGTACACATTTGTCTGGCAGTAGCTGTTTGTATGTTTTCTATTACTGGCTTCTCTGTTGAAAATTCACCTCTAGTATGCATTTCCGGACAAAGAGAAATTAAATGCACTTTACCACAAGCATAGCAACGAACAAATTGTTTACAGACTCTTGCGAGATGGTTGAGTTCTAAACATTTTAAACAACACCTTTTCTCTTTAATTTTAGAAATCTTTTCATCAAGAGTCATAAAACGTGAATCGTAACAATTTTTACTATCATGTGCTTTACTGCAAAATATACAACAACGATCTTTAGTTGTAAGGAAACCTGAGGCAGTAGGAATATTTGCTGGTTTCTTAAATTTAAACTTACCCTTAATTTCACCCCTTGCTCTATCATGATGTTCCTCTTTATGATTAACACTATCAAACCCACTACGTGCCAGTTTTAATCTTTCCTCACCCTCCACTTCAGCTTTTAAAAATTTCATCAAATTTGTGAGGCGAGAAACGTCGGTTCCTTCAGGCTGGTTAAAGAGCGAACTCCTCTGCCATGCCTTTAAAACTTCTTCCGTAAGGCTCGATTCCACCATCGGATACAGCCACGATGTGTTATCTATGGATTTCAAACCTAAAGATTCTAAAGCCCTCAACTGAGCTTCAATTTTATCATAAAGTTTATCAAGGGGCAATTTATCTTTGCTATCTGCCTTAACATTAGAAATAATTAATTTAATTAATTCCCTTACATAAACTTCAATTAATAACTCACTTTTCCCGAAACGCTCTTTAAGAGCAGTAACAGCCTTATCATAATTTTCTGAAGTCACCGGATAACTTTCAATGAACTCTTTAGCCCGCGATCCCGACTTCATACTCTGAACCAAATAAGAAAATTTGTCACTGTCATGCAAATCAGGATCATTGTGGATCTTTTCAAACTGGGACTAAAAGGGAAGCCAATTAAGCAATTCACCGTCAAACTTCTTAAGTTCAATTTTCGGAAGTTTATATGCTTTAATTTTATGACACGATATGTTAGAACCATCCTGTGACCTAGTCTCGAAACCCGTTTCCTCAGGAATTTCTAATTTCTCATTTACTTGACGGGTCAGGGTGATTAAACCATCTGAATATAATTCGCGGGTTTCAATTTCAGTTGAGACTTCCTTTTCCGCAGCCTTCCCCTCTATCATCTAGTCAAGAATTTGGTCGTCTAGTTCTTTTAATTCTAAATGCAAATTCTGCAATTTAGTAAGCTTATCTTTTATTAAACCTAAGTCAATGTCCTCTTTAACAAGTTCTGATTTCAAAACATTGACTGTCTTTGTAAAAGAAGAGCGCAAAGCCTTCCGTTTAAGTATTAAAGTTTCCATTATCAAAAACTAACTCTACACTTGATAAGATAATTCAAATATTAATTTGAACAGTTAAAACCGAAAGAATCCTGTCGCGGACGCAACTTAAATGTTAGGAAATGGTAACTATAAAATATTTCCCCAGCACTTAGAGATAAAACTTCAATATACTAAATGTCTATATCGACCTGATATATGCAGGCAAACAAAGAAACCCAAAAAATGACACACTCTTTACTGCCCAAAACAAAGAAACAACCCATACTGGAAAACAAAATCATTTTCAGACTTACCTGGGTAGTTCAGCAGTACTTTAAACGGCAACGACACATTAATCTAACTCAAATAAAAAAAGATACATCATCATAATATATCCTTTATAAAAACATAAAAATTGACGCGCCGTACATAGCGAAGCTTACAGAGCGCTTTCTGCGTAGTAACAGATTCTCTGCAAAAAGAGCTGTGACCTTCATTTTCGCACAGCAAGCAAAATATACAAAATATCAAAAAAGGGATATAAACAAGAGATTCTATTATAGGACACCTAACGCCATCTAGGGCCATTAGTGTCCTGTAAAGTTCTGTTTCACAACATTATTTCAAAACTGTCCGGTTTATTGCATCTAAGAACAACCTACCAAATTGTTTCCTATTGTGTCCAAAAACCTAAAAAACAATGAGATTGTCCATCTTCGTGATATGCGGGATACCATGTAATAGCTGCACATTCGATCGACTACAACAACTCCTGCTTTTGTCGAATCGTAGTCCAGTATAATCGCTGGTTTACCACGGTTAAATCACGACTACCAATGAATGGAAAGGAATATAATTGTAAGAAAATCAGACCTGCGTTAGAAAGGGTGTAGTTATAAATAGAAACTGCTTAGAACATTTAAACATTACATATAAAAACAAATCATTCAAATTTACGAAAATGTTGCACTTTGTACACGGGCGCGCCCGCTGAAGGGTTAATAAACATGCGCATTTCGGTTCAGCCAGTCCCCGCGAGGAAGGTAGAACTGATTGAACTACTTATCTGACGTCGCTTATGTATGGGTGTTCGCAGTGGCGGTACACTTCAAGAATCTCGCGGCACACTAAAGTGCAACGGCACAGTGGTTGAGAATCACTGAGGTTTATACTTGTTGCACGCTGCTCTCAATATGTCATCAATGAAAGAATCAGTGTGCCGATTTCTATATACATTCTTTGCACATTTCATTTTGGAATTGGATGATTCACAAAGATAGGTTGATGCGACAGCAACGTGAGCAACAGGTGGTTACAATTTTGTAAAGTTTTGTATTTTTCAGGCATCCATTTCCGATATTTTGTTTTAAAAAGGACCTGCCTGATAATGAGTGTGGCTGTCTCGCGCCGCGCATAAAAGCTTGGTGGGCACCCCTGAATTAGATGAACACTGGTATTTCATGCCGAATATCCGTGAATTCTCTTCTCCGGCAATCGCAACTTACAGTTTTAAAAGGAAAATAATCTAAGGTTTCTAAGTTTTATTTCAAAACCAATAACATAATATTAATTACTGTTAAATGGTATTCACAATGAAAGTGATACACTTCCTTGCCTTCAATAAAAGTTTAGCTCAAGTTGTTCATTACGCAGTATGTATTATTTACGTTAACTCACAGTTCAGCAGACATAGAACATTTGGTTATTCCTACAGATGTTAATTTCTACAACTGTGACCGGACATTTATGGTAGCTCTTACATAACTAGCAAGAAGATGTTCTAGTAAAAAGATGTGTAAGAATAAGGTTGCAACAATCGAAAGTTTGGATCTGGTATCTCCATCCAGTGCATTATCTAACTATGATTCTTAGGCAATAGGGGAAAATAATTCAGATTTTGAATGACTTCCCTCAAATTAACTTTCTTTATGACGGCTAGCAACACAAGAAATCCACCAAAAATGTTTTTGTTTGTTTGTTTATTTAGTTATTCGATAATGTTGAATTTTTACCACTCTAAAGCTTCATCATCTTGTTGTTGTGCATGCAGGCCGCCGCTTTTCCGTTCAAGTTATCCCTGATAATAGTAGGTGTTGTTGTTGTTTCTAATGCCCCCTGGAGGAATTTATTCCAGACCAGGTCCATATAGGCAAGAGGGCTGAGGGGTGATGCTCCAGTTTATAATGGCACCACAAGGGCTCGATTTAGCTAAGTGCCACCTCAATTTTAATTGAGCACCCACAGGGGTGGCATCTGGGAGGGATCGTGCCCTCTCCCACACTCTTTGATCTCATGGAACTTTCCGGTCTATGGATATAATGTGTCCCTATGAGGCCAAGACAGAGGTATTTAATGGCTCTTTTCTGGATTAGATACGAACACCCTCAGCACAGAAAGGCGATGTGCTCCCATAAGCTACCTCGAGCGCCTAATAGTAGGTGTTCTCATTTGTAATAGAATTTTACTCTTAAGATATTCCGTGTAGTGTATCTTTCCCTCAAATAGGCTTGCATTTACATTTGTTTTCGCAAAAGTATTAATTATGCCTCACAAAAAAAGCATCTTTGCAACCGGCGTTCCTTCAAACAGTTCATTCATCCATAGCTTGCTTGAGGATAACTTGATGATGATTTGAAATGCTGTAATATATTAAATTTTTCGAGCTTAGGAAGAACGTACAAGGATTTTTAATATGTTGAAATTTTATTCTGTGATATCAGTCATACAACCATAAAGTTCATTTATTTCAGGCGTCCCCGTTGAAAACCGGGTAAGTGCCAAAATTTCCGAAGAGTATTTTTTCACTGATACAAGGGTTTGTTCCAAGGCTAATGTCCTAGATAGTTTGGTTTAGTTCTGAGCTAGGCACTTACCTCTTTTTCCACACCAATAGACTTGAAAAAAAACCTTGTATTAGTGAAAAAATACGTTTTGGAACTTTTGGCGCTTACCCGCTTTTTAACGGGAATGCCTCAATTGTTTTCGAAAAACTTAATGCAAATAATATCTCAAGATAAATTTTAACAAACAATGCTTGATTTAACAGCTATGTTTACAAAAAATACACTTAACTACACTTAGTAGAGAAACTTAAAAATTTTTATATTCAGGTTCTGGAATTTTTAAAGGGAAAAGTACATTTCGAGCATCCTTTTAGTGACATAATAGGAGTGACCTTTAAATTTTTCCTCCATCACATGCATAATTGACTGAAACTTCAGCAAACTTTTATCTGAATATTATATTACTGGGATTTACACAGCTTTGGCTCTTTAAACACATCATCAGTATTGCGCATTTTTATTACTGCTTATCACGCAGAGAATAGATCAAAGCACATTTACAAAATTGCATTTCTTTGACATGAACTGAGCTTTTTTATTTATCAGATGGCGCTGTTTGCTTCCATGCCTCACCTAGATTTATTTTTCTCGCAAAATCATTCTTCTTTCTCACAAGCTATTGTTTCCCCTCTACGCCGGCTCGCAAACTGATGTTATGCATGAGTGAAGGCCTTTCAATGTAGACGTAAGTCAAATTGTCACTTTATAATTTCTTATCTTATTGCTTTGTTTGTAAATAGAACTGTTATGATCTGATCATATATATGCAGGTAATTGGGTCACATTTTATTCATAATGTGAGCTGCAGTTTCTCTCAATTCTATTATTATGGTTACAGTTTTATCCATGATAGTTAGCATACTTATATGTGAGAATTTAAATAAAAAAGGGTATTTCGTTTACTATTAGGCTACGCTGATATCTGAAAGCAAAATTTAAATTCCACTTTGATGTCAAAGTCACTGCGAGGAGTTAATATTTTGAAGTTAAAACCTCCACCAGAATACCAGATTTGTTTATTTATATTGACAGTAAAGCCTTAGAAGTTTCGCTAATTGCAATAGTTTTGCAATATATGAAGTTCTGCTCCTCAGACAAAATTCCTGTGACCCTGTTTGCTGTATATATGTTTCCTTTCAATTAAAAATTTCGAGGTCAATTTTGATAGTCTCTTTTTAATGATTAGCTAATAATGTTTTTTCATCCAACAAAATACATTCATCTAACAAAATACAATTTTTGATTTAAAATATTGCACAACATCTTTTCTTTTGGGTAGCTGAATCTCTATCTTTGATACTTGCAAGAGAAAGTTCTTCAAAATAATTAGTCAATTTTTATAGTCTCTTTTTAATGATTAGCTAAAAATGTTTTTAATACGTCTAACAAAATACTATTTTTATTTTAAAAAATGCAAAGCATCTTTTCGTTTGGGTCGCTGAATCTCTCACTTTGATACTTGCAAGAGAAAGTTCTTCAAAATATTTTTTTTAGGTCAGTAATTTCGATTGGTTTATTTTGCTTTATATTCAGGAACGTAAAGTAGGATGACCTTTTTAGCCACGAATATTTTGTCATTATTTGGGAGGAAGAAATAATGCAATAGTTCATTACATCCCTCTCTATCGGTTACAAATTTCGGGAAAATTTTCGCGACTTTCAGATTCAATATAACAGCACTCCACTTCCAAGTGTGATTCCGGACAGGCACATGCGCTCCAGAAAGTTGAACCCAAGACGTATATCCTCACAAAATGTTCCCGACTATCGAAGTCGGATGCCTTCCCTACATGTCCGTAGACGTGCATGATAGTATTTGCCACTGTGAGCAAAACGTTTTATATAAAATTTGCCCGCAGTCGGAAATTTATCGGCTCGGCCTAAATAGGGTCTTCAACCTTTAATGACGAAAGGCCAGGTCACTGAATTGGTAAATTTACCCCACACCTAAATTGTAAGAAACATATTGAGTATCAATATATTTTGTCTTTTATTAAACGGAAAAAATACAGTACATGTACAAAACTGTGTCAGAAGAAAATCCATTTTGAACGGTGTAATTTTCAAAGAGTTATCTAAATGCTTTTGTTATGAAAACGTAATTTTGATTTTATTTTTCACGAAAACACTATATATTTAGTATCGACTTTTAATTGGAGTTTCTTTAGTCTATCCTTCCCCTTCAACAACAACAAAAAAAAACAGTTTACAGACTATATACAATTACTCTCATAACCTGTAGGGATTCTAAAATATTGCAGTAACAACGTACGAATGCCTCACAATTATAGTAATGAGGAATAAAAGACAAAATGAAAAAATGGAAGACAGAAAATTTTTTTCACTCAAGCTAACGGTTTCTCCCTACTTCTCAGTCTGGGAAAAATTCATCTTTCTTACTTTTTTTATTGTTGCAACATTATAAGTCCATTAACTTATAATGTTGCAAATCTTTTAATTTTATTCGATAAACTTCTCAACCTGAGGTTGAATTTCGAGAGATTAAAGGGTTCCTAATTTGATTTTGGGGCCGTAGAAAATTTCAAAAAACACATAAAAACGCTGCGAAAAATTCACAAAATTCTCTACGAAGCCCCCCCCCCCCAAAAAAAAAAAACTGAGACTTAGTGCTTGTTTTCGATGGAAAATCATACGTTTATGTTACGGCCAAAGTCCAAAGGAAGAGGTCAGCCAATTCGCGAAATGGCTGACCTCTTCCAGCATAGTCCAAGTCATTTGGACAAATCCCGAAATAATCGAGAATTTACGACTGCTTCGGGCTTTGGTGGCCCATTCGGAATACGCCCGGCAATCAGTGGCCCTTTCGTGAATTGACCAAGAAAAAGTGGCTATAGCTAGAAGTTTTTCGGAGCTGGATCATGCAGTAACGGAAGCTGATCATACCAGTTCTAATTCATATTATTATAACTCCGAAAATCCCTGTAGCTTATCATTAGTCAAAGTATGAAAAAAATCACTTCAAAATCAAAAAGAAATGGGCAATTTTACTTGAGTAACATTTATAAGGTTGCATAGAGTCCTAGGGGGGAGATTAAACTAATTATATATATGAACAGATAACACAAGTAAAGCTTAATATTCTATTATTAATTCTGCTGTTTATTCAATTTAAACTCATGACATTTTGCATATTAATTTAATAAATGTATGGTAAAAAACATTATGAAAAAAACTCATTTAAAGCGTACGTTTTGATGTTTTTAGAAAAGTGAATTCAAAGCTCTTAGCCAGACATACAATTAAAATGCCTGTACAGTAAAAAGAAGTCACCTTTGATGTTCACTACGTCGATAAAATAATTTAACTGATCCTAACGGATTATTGGCCTCATAACTTTTAAATTTGTCTAAACATGTCATACCTACGTAGCTCTAGTCTAGTTTAAGGAATAATTTATTAATGAGATTTACTTAATTTTTTTAAACAAAGTGATGGATTGTCATTTAGAAATATATCTTTTGGGTAAATCACTCTATCAAACAACCGATACATGGAAATAAGTACATTTTATGAATTTCCACTCGTAATCTGAAACTGAAGCTGAACAAAAAGTACTCCAATGATAGGTCCCTAATACATTTGAATCATAGAGAATTCATAAAATAATCATGACAATGTCATTCGTGTAAAAAAGACATTCAATCAGTATCTAGGTAATGCCGGGAAAATATTGTTTAGAAAAATATTTATTCGCAAATTTCTATTGGTCCATAGGTAATGTCGAAAACAATTATTTTAGATAAAGAAAAATTAAAAGTTATGAAATTTTAGGGTCCTTGATTATAAAAGTGCACATATTAAAACACTGAAATTCTAAATAACAAAGATTAGAAGAGCATGTAATTTAGAAAATTTTAGGGCTCTACAGCAATGCAATTTTAATGAATTTGATCAAACGCATGACTGAGTAAAATGTTTATTAGTAGACATTTCATTCCTTCCAGCATGAAAATTTTTTTGTTATTGGGTACATTGTAAATTTCTCAACAAATAAGACTAACATGAACGCTCGAGATCAAAAATAAGGAAATTTATTGGCTACTCAAACGCTTTATCTGCATCCTGTTTTTCAATTTTTGTATGGTTTATACAATTCTTGTACATCCGATATCATAAAATCTAACGCAAGGAAATGAAACTGGGTTAACTCTCAAGCGCCGTCAACAAACATTTTATGATTCGTTTCCTCGCATTAAACAATAAGTCGCGGATAAGAAAAACTCGAGATAAAAATTTCAAAACTCAAAGATGCTATTAAAAGGAAGAGTACTTCTAGAAAATTGATATCTGCTTATTTGTTGGTGTAAGAGGCAAGTTAGACACAAATATTACTAAAGGATAAACTTGATTTTCCCTTTCATAAGAACTTTGTAATGATGATTGGGAAATGAAAAACTTATTTTCTTAGCATGTGTGGTACATAAAGTTTAGTCACCGCTTGATAAAATTGTTCCCCATCGTTCCATCCGACTCCGAACAATCTAACTTGCTAAAAAGTAGTTAATCCTTGAAATATCTATTTGGTTTAACCTTTTCCTTACGGAGTGGGATAGCATGTATCCCAAGAATATGTATATCTTGCGACTGGAAAAGGTCGACTCATGCCTTTCATCCCTTGAGTGGTTCGATAAAATGAGGACCAAGCATGCTTGTGAACTAACTCTGGGGGTCCCGTGTCAGGTTAACCACCTGACGGAGACATATGCTGTATGGCACACCAAGTCTACGGTCATGAAAGCGGAGATGGGTCACCGAAGGCCTTGGTCCACAGTGCTGAAAAGCAATGTGGACTGTTGTGCCATGAGTTAGTTTATATCACATGTGTGTGTGTGTTTGTTTGTGTGTGTATATATATATATATAAATATATATATATATATAAATATATATATATATATATATATATATATATATATATATATATATATATATATATATATATATATATATATATAAATATATATATATATATAAATATATATATATATATATATATATATATATATATATATATATATATATATATATATATATATATATATATATAAATATATATATATATATAAATATATATATATATATATATATATATATATATATATATATATATATATATATATATATATATATATATATATATATACTAATAACACATTTGGAATTCTATTTCCTCCATCATATTTACTGGCAACACCTTGACGGGAGCCCATAACAAGGGGGATATTGAGGTAGTAGAAGACTGG